>WMED01000274.1:0-38454 GCA_019650415.1 Pipa parva
TTTTTATTTACGATTTACACAACGTGCCAACTTTTCTGATTTTGGGGTTTGTAGTAGGAACAGTCAAGGAGGGAGTTACTGTACAAGACAAATGTCACTTTGAGTGTTTTGTCCTCCTGTATTTATTTATTTATTTTGTTTTTTACAGAAATAAACCAGCCGGAACAACTCCATATTACACAAAAGCCCATGAGTTCACTGTTTGGAAATCAAAGTGAAGGCATTTTTATTGGTAATCAGCTTTGCATTAAATACTAAGCAGTGCACTAGCTGTCCAAGGAATGTTCAGTGGTGAGCTGCTCTGAGCATTTTCTTACTTTGAAACATCTTGTAGCAACAAAATTACCAGTGTGACATCACCCACTAAAACCAGATACATTATATATATATATATATAGGTATAGATATTAAAGGGGAACTATAGTCAGATTATATCTTATATATGCAGTACTATACATTAGTGAGAAATGTTTCTCCCCAGTAGATGTGTAATAAATCATCCTGTTTCAGATGAAACAGCACTGGAAAACTCCCGCACCAGGAAATGTGTGTGGTGTGTGATGTGTACTGGCCAGTTTTCCATGAAAGGGTACCCTCCCCCGGACATTTTTGCCTAATGTGTAATGTAATGCCTGTGTCAAGTTAATCTCCTGCAATGTAAGCAAAGCATGGTTTATGAGGCCAAAAGATCAGCACACTGCTTAACTAATAGCAGTCAGGCAGCACTTTCTTCTCATGTTTAGCAGTTATATCACACACATTTCCTGCTGCGGGAGTTTATCAGAACTGTGTTCTAAATCACCCTGCTTCAGATGAAACATCTACTGGGGAGAAACGCTTCTCACTAAGGTATAGTACTGCATATGTAAAAATGTAATCTGACTATAGTTGCCCTTTAAGGGAGACTTTTTAACAAAATGAAAATGTAAGATTTTATTTTTGTTTTAAAACCATGTTCAAGATGTAGCTTTGAAATAATAGAGTCACCTGGTTAGGAAAATAGAAAAAGACCTGAACTGAGTTTAATAAATATTTGCAGAATAACTACATGCAAACAAAATACAGTATCTTATTTGGCAGAAAATAACAGTATTTTTCAAACTGTAAAATGCAACTTTAAGTGCACCTGTCACCTCAAAACGAATATTAATTTAGGTTGTACTAATGAAATAAACATTTTTGTAAATATATATGTATTAACAAAAATGTATCTTTATACAGCGTTTCTCTCCGTCATCTTCCCCGTCAGCCTGACTTTTCTTTCCTGAGTGTTGGGTGGGCGTGGCTAAATAATTTACATTATAGCTACTCCGATCAGATTCTTGCAAAATCATGGTTTAAGAGATCTGATTGGAGGCGTTATAATGTCAATCATTATTTAGCCCCACCCACCCGACACTCAGGAAAGAAAAGTCAGCCTGACAAGGAAGATTATAGAAAGAAATGCTGTTTAAAGTTACATTATTTAAAATACATATATATTTACAAAACATTTATTTCATTAGTACAACCTAAATTAGTATTAGTGTTTTGAGGTGACAGGAATACTTTAAATTACCATATACATGTATGTTTGCAGACATTAATTTCATATATTTGAAAATCCCTTTTCCCTATAGCATACCTGCTGTGCATCTCCTTCTGTGAAGGGTAATTTAGTAGATACATGGAACATGATTTCTTTGTCTCTGAACACAGTGTAAACAGATTCTGTACCTGTCTGTCCATGTGCTACATCAAGTCCGCCACGAAACCTATAGAATATATAGCATTAGATACATTTTACTTCCAGAGGGATGGGAGAAATAAAAATCCACATTCAAAAAAGTATGCACTGGAAATACTATGCAAGTATCTATAATTCATAATACAGATATGGGAACGTGCATAACATAGTATAAATGAAGTAATTTACAAGCATAAAATCATGAATATACATCACTCTACGTGCCAGGGCCATGATTGAAACTGAAACAAGAGGATGGAGGTCCCTGTCCCATAGATCTTACAATGTAAAACTATTAAAGCAATTCTATAGCTCTCAGTAGAAAGTGTAGGTGTACCTAACCAGTGGAATATGCATTGGTAGTTGTCACATCAGGCCTTTGTGATCTAAGGGACCCCCACTCGGTACAAATTTACACCAGAGATCAAAAGAAAATTGCAGAATTTTATGGGCACTAAATAATCCCATATGTAGGGAATAAATGCTATCATTTAAAACAAATTAAATTCAGAATATAATAATAAATGGTGTTGGATACTATGAAATCAGTGTTGGAGACATTTGTATAGTCTCCAGCCTACACGGGAAATCTATAAATTTTAAACATATTTCAACATATGATATATTTATTTAAATAAAATCCGTCCCTTAGCCCATGGGTTCAACATATTAACAGTTGTCTAAGGGTGGGAAGATGGACCAGATTGTTTCAAAGGTAATTACAAAGTAGAAGTGATCAAAGCTGCTAGGAAGATGGTAGACTACTTAGAAGGAAAATAAGGACAAGACACCAACCAATTTTTTTTATTATATTTTTTTTTCTTTAATTCTTTTATAGTTGTATATTGTTTTGTATGTATACAACAAAATTAAATAAAAACTATAAACAAAAAGAAGTGATCAAAGCTACTATATAAATTCTATCTGCTCTCGTTAAACCTCTGTGACAATTGTGTGCAATCTAAGTGCCATAAATGGGAAAAGGGATATGTGGGGTGTTAGACATCTAATTTCTTCAGGACAGTAAATATTAATTAGACACCCTGTGTGACACCGCTCTAAGAGCTAAATCATTTTTGGGAACAAGCGTCTATTTTTATATACAAGATTATAATGACTTTAATGGCATCCATCTGTCAGCACTTACATTTAAAACATGCTCAGTGATAGGAATACTATCATACAATAAAAGGACAGGTAAAATAATCATTGTATTGCACAACAATAATTAAACACTATTTGTTTTATGCAGTATAAATCCAATAGTTTGTTACCCATGAGACAATGCTCCAGATGACTGGGCTGCAATTTATGGCATAAGAGATATAAATCTAGAACTTCTCCTGTTTGCCAGTCTACTTTTATACCAACTACCTGCGTCATATGACACCACTGCCACTCCACCTCTCTTTTTGACATACAGCACTCTTTCTACTGTCCAGCAACAAATATTGGAAATTCCTAGTGACTGAAAGGAAACTGAAATATTGGCGAAACATACATTCCTTTGTAGCCAAGTTAACACCTTGAATTCTTTGAAGTAGTTCTGAAAGAAGTTATGAAATTTTTTTGCAGTGTTGCAAAGTACATTATCCAGCTGAAATAAGCCACTGTAATTAGGAAATTTGGTTGCCCCAAAGAGGGTAATTGGTTAATTTGGTCAGGTTTAGGTAGCTGGCATGTCAAAATAACATCCACATACCAGAACTCAAGGGTAAACAAAGCATCACAATGCTTTTGCTGGCTTGCTTTCTTCCCACAGTGCATTCTGGTGTATCCAAGATGTCAAAGAAAAAATGATTCATTAGACCAGGCCACCGTCTTCTGGACCACTTCCAATACCTATGTGCCCATTGTATCCTAAGAGGTGGAAAGGGTTATATAATAACTATGACCTGTATGTAGCATTAACTTTTTCAGCAGCTTGTGCTACATTAACTCTTCAGTTGAATTAGTGGAGACAATTATAATTTATTTATTATAATATATTATATTAAGTATGCAAAATGAGTACATGCATGTGTACCTTGGAGGGCTGTTATTAAAGTTATAATCAACTCATTATATCAGATATATATATATATATATATATATATATTATATCATATATATATATATATATATTGTGACAAGCACATCCATAGATAATATATTTGTATACTGGATGTACGTTTGTTAATTTATTATGGTAGTGGCACATTTCTTTAAACATGGCTGTAACCCCCATCATTTATTTTTACAAGATAGAGTGTTATACACATTTATTACTACTAGGATCGCGTTGCCATCAACCTATTAAGTCCCAAAAGAGTAAGAGATCTGTGTTTGTCATTCGCAGCAGGATGACGAAGCCGGACTATAGGAGGTAGGATGTTGAATATTTATAAGTTTATATTAACATATTGACATCAGATCCGGCTATTTCCAGAAACCGGAAGGAACGCTGAGACGCATTTGCTTTCCAAACAGCCCTATGAACTGATTAAGTATATTGGCGGTTCCGGCAATGCTAATAAAGTGATGTCACATCCGCTTTGACGCATCAGCGTTCCTAATAGCTCTATTGATTTTATGAAGTATGTTGGTGGTTCCGGCTATGCTAATTAAATGATGTCACATCCGTTTTTGGAAATGAGGCACAGATTCAGTACCAATAGAAGGTATAAAAGTACCGATCAATATGGCATTAGTTACTTGCACTGATGGTTCCCTGAGGAAGCTGCGTCATTGATAAGCGGCGAAACGCATAGGAATTAGCCATCCGTTGTTACATGTTTTTATATGCGATTTTAAAAGAAAGTATACTGTGAGTATATTTCTATTATTCTAATAAATTCCGAACCTACAGTTTTACACTATGAGTGTTTCTTTCTCATTATAATATTCGTATTGTTGTGTAGAAAAACTGTTGGAATTTATATTGGAAAACCACCCCTGTTGTTCTTGATTGTGACATGGCGTTCACTGCATCATGAATTGATTAGAGGGAGAAGTGACCCTGGAACACACAGAAGTGTTGTACAAAGTGATTTATCATTTGTGCTCTGGTAAGCGCATATTTTCTATCCTGGTGGATTCACACAGTGTGCATACTTGGGTGTCCTTTTTGAATCCTCATTCTATTTTTTTGCACAGTGCACATTGCTTTTGATAAGGAACTTTTACATATTTGTTTTGAAGGTGTTTGGGACTTTCCTGTTTTTTACAAACAATACATATCGTTTAATGCACTATATAGTGCTCTCTCTTATATTGCGCTTCTTGTTAGGCAACAACAGCCACAGTTTCATAATAACATCATCCACATTAATTTGAAGAGGCTTTGCATGAAGAATATAATATGGAAATTTGAAAATGTTTTTTTGAAGTTATTTGGACACATTTTTTTGGATTGGTTTTCTATTGATTCATTTTATTGTTTCATTTGTTTTATTTATTTAACATTTTGATATGTGTTAAATTAGCGCTGTTTATCTTTTAGTTTTTCAAATTAGGATCTCCCAAACCACATTAATGACCGTTAACAAACAATAGCTATGCTATAGGGCCAGTGTGGATCACTTTTGGGAAGGCACTCACCACTTCATACAGGGAAAAGTTTACATGCTATCCTGGAGGTGTTCTAACCCAGTCATCTACACATCTCAATTTGGCCCTTATCAATGTTGTTCAGATACGTAAACTTTACCATTTTACCTACTTCCAACCATCTCATTTTCATATTCCTTTCATATAGATATACATTGTATAAAAAAATCTCTATATTTTTTTCAGGTAAAATATATACATATATTTAGATTGTAAGCTTTAGGAACAGGGACCTCCATCCATTTCAGTAACTAAAATTCAGATTGTCCACTGCACAGAAACAGACATACTGCTAATGTAAAAACTATAGATTTCTTGGCCATTAAGAGCAATTTCAGATCAAATGTACAGGCAGTTTTTCCACGGTAGTCTGTGCAATCACCTATGATAAAATTATTGACCTTGCCTAGAAATCAGTAAGAGGTGACATACAGTTTCTGAATCAGGACCATTAAATCACCCTTAGTGAGCTCTTTTTAACACACCCTTTGAAGTCTTGAAGTAAGACTGTGTCTCCCAGTAAGTTCAGGAACTCATTAAAAGCAGGACTTTCTTCACTATTGCCAAATAATTCTTCTTCCAACGTCTGTTAATGGAAAAGAAAACAACATTATGTTATTATTTTCCATGTATTAAAAGGCATAAGCTCCTTTTTTTTTTTTTTTTTTTTGTATTTAAGATGACATAGTCAAAAAGAAACAAAATTGTTTCCTTCCATTTCATATAAATGACAGATAAGATATTATACAAAACTGCACATTTCATCACTAAATTCAAAGTGTCATTCATTTTATGTAGAATTATTGTTGTATGTTGGATACAGAAGGAAACAGATCTATAACCTTCACCTGTCTAAAAAGACCTTGGGGGATATTGATCAAAGTCAAATAATTCAACAGGTATATTGTCAAATTTCCCTTTAATAGGATGAAAAAGTCGGCATTGCCAATAACGCTATTTATTAAGCCCTCTTGAGACTAATTTTGTTGCTGAAACATATTCACCAGTTTGAGGGTAGCGAAAACTCATTATGCTCTATGGGAGATGGTTGCATAAATTTTTCCAAAGTGCCATAATTTATCGCAATGCAATCAATTTTTTTCCATCGCAAAAAATTTTAGTCACCAATTCATAAATGTTTCACATTTGAAAAAAGTCACAACTAAAATAAAATCGATAAACATTTGCCAAAAAACAGCAAATAAAATAAATAAAAATGACTAATAGGTCAAAATTACTTTTATAACTTCCCCCCAACTTCTGTTGAGTTATTTTCAGAATTCTATATTACAATTAAAATTGCTGTAAAGGGCATACAACACAAATTCTCCTTAGTAACAGGATTACTGCAATTAACTAGAAGTTTCTATGTTTTTTATCATAGGTAACATGGAGGCCACTTTAACAGATGAGCATTGCGATTAGTGGGAGCAGAGTGCTCCTAATCTACAATGAATGGGATGGTTCAATAGGCATGACTACATACAAATAAAGCAGACCTGAGCATTGTATGCCCAGTGTGCCACATCCAGCCCTCCAACCATCTTCGACTGGCCCATGCGAGCATGTGAAAACAGGGGGTGAGGCCAACCACTATAGGCACCGGCAAGCTAGGCACACCACTCCGGCCCTCTAAAACCACCCAAACCTTTCACGCGGCCCCATGAGAAAAATAACTGCCCACCCCTGATGTAAAGGAAAGTTCCAAGATTCAATAACTCAAGTAAGAACATACAATATGCACTATAGTTTGACTTTAAGTATAATAAAATGCTTAAGCTAATTCAATTAATAAAATAACATACACAAATTATCCTTAACCAAAAAAAGGCAATAAATACAATGTATCAACAGGGAATATCATTTACTGAGATATTGTAATCCATATCAACCAATCAGAGATTAGCGTTAACTGGTACACAGCCAACCGCTGATTGGTTGGTTACTAATCCTTGAAAGCCTTTGATCTTGCTGATATTTATCATCAGTCTTTCTAAATATCAGTTTCAGCTGGCTTCTAGATCTCACCAGTAGCTAGGTACTTTGCAGTGACAAACTAGGAGCTATATAAAAAGGGTGTCTCCAACCTCTGACCTTTCTTAATAAAATAAATGTGTTTGCAATACATATTTATTAAAAATTGTCAAGCAATTGTGTTTTATAATGAAAAAATGTAAAAATGCTTGAAAAACATTATGTTCTGTATTTATTAAGAAAAGATGGATAAAATTTTTTCTTCCATTGGTTGGAGGACCCCCTTTAATTCTGTCTTGTGGTGTTCCATTACACATCCAATGTTTTGTTCTATGACATCATGGGTTTCTCAGTATGAAGGCTTAAACCCAAACTTTTTTTCAATTAACATATTGCAGTCATTATCTTCTGACTTTTATTTCTTGCTACAATCCCCCTTGCCATTTTTTTCCAGGCAAACACTGGAAAAAAATGAAGCATATTATTATTCAATTAATTGTGGGCATGATGCACTCATGGTTATGAAATGATTTGCTCTGTGAGTCAAATCAAAAGCTGGTATTTACTAGGCCTGGATAATACAATATGCCAAGAACATTACATCTTGGCAATTTGTATGCAGCATATGTCTCTGTTCGTCCTAGAGTCCTTTTGTTGTTCATAAAAAAGGGCATTTCAGATGTTTCATCCAGCCACTCAGATCAGTGTTAATGCAGTATATAGCATAATAGCAGAACATTTTTACAGATAGTCTTCCTATCTTCATCTGTGGATGTGAATGACATATCATACCCTATTAAAATTGCACCCAGCTATGTCACTACACATTTTACATTTCTGTTATCTTCAGGGGGTCAATCTAACCTTTACAGTTCTCCAGTACAAAATATAATTTTTATAGGTTAACTTCTTTTCATAAACATGATTCAGTGACAGATTTAGTTTTTATATAAAAAACATTGATTGGCATTACAATAGCTTGTCTTAGGTGCTTGTGCTATTTTCTCAACCCTTTTTACTGTAGACCCTTACTCTGTAGCTGGTACAATGCTGCTACTCCACTGCATTGTATTATGTTAATAGGGAAGTTGACCCAAAAAAGTTAAATAGTGGACAAGGAATATTTGCAACACAACCATGTGACTCTATATGAATCTAAAAGGGAAATTAAAGGATCAGAAATAATTCTTCTGCATAGGTTAGTCTAATTTATAAAACTTAAGGATCCAGAACCAGACAGTATTTTAACTGAGCATGGGAAGCAATACATAACAGTACATTTTGCTTTTAGTCTTGCTAATTTCTGAGCATGCTCATCAAAATATTCTCCCTATAATGAAGCAATAATGAAGTCTATTGTTATGAAGCCATGAAGTGTGTTGGTATAAAGTGGGACCCAGGTACTTTGGAAACGGCAGTAGTGAAGCAGCCGTTTAACAGATATAATGGAGTTTGCATTTCTAGGTGGCTTGTAATTTCTACATTTTTTCATGGTCAGCTTGCCAGAAGGTAACATTTTAGTAGAATATTTAGTATAGTGGCTGTTTAGTTTCTCTTTAAAGGGAATAAAACAACCTTATCCGAAGGCTTTTAATATATTTAATTTATACTACAAGACATACGGAAGGGTTCATCTTTATTTCTATTTGTCGCGAAGTTAAACCTGAATGAGTGAGAACTAATGCAAAATCTAATCCATTATGTCAAAAGTAACAATTGTAAAACTGTATATAATGCTTAATACTGTATTGGTCTAGAGATATTAAACAATTCAAAGAGGCTTGATATAATGACCCATTGTGCTCCATGAAGAATAACTAAGATTTATTTATTATTTTTCATTTTGTTTTAATTCCTTGTGGTTGCAGCTATCTTTTATATATTAAGTAAACAAACTCCTGCCTTGTCCACATTATCTCCTATGGAACCGTAGAAAGTACAGATTTCTGAATTACCCTATTTGGCTGCAACCAGAGATAGAACAATCACTTTTATAGGTCACCTAAAATATAATATATAAACCTTCTTTAGTTCAATTTGACAAAATCAATAAACACTACATCACTCTTGGGGTAACATTAATGTTAGCAAATCATTTATTGTATTTAGACCACAGTTTCAGTTTTATGGTCACCTTCATGGTAGCATTTATCAAAGGATTTCCCTGGCTCTCCCAGCCAATGCACAGGAATCTCTTGCCGAACTTTGAATAAGTTCCATCTGCACTTTCTCCTCAGTCTCTATAACTCGCCAATCCTCTCTTTTATGGTTATTATTTCTTTTTTACTAATGAATACTATCATAAAGGTGACTAGTGCTATCCATCTTTCATAGACACCATGAAAATGATTAATCAGTGGGATTTATCAGACATAAAATAAAGTATAGAGAGAGACAATAAAATGATTCATTTATGGGCAAAATTTACAAAAAAGTCAAAAACTAATTTTTTTACTTTATTGCCCATGTTCGTGGCGAAAACTTCCATTTTTCACTGCAAAAATGGGCGAAAAGGTCCAAAATTATGTTTACAACCTTTTCCCCCAATTTTCAGTCATTTCAGTGGCGAAAAACAGCCTAAAAACAGGTGAAAAGGGGGAAAGAGGTTGAAAACATAACTTTTGACCCTTTTGCCCTCCTTTCCACCCATTTTTATGGCGTTTTTTACTGCAAAAATGACCAAAAAATCGGGGGGGGGGGGGAGATCGAAACATAATTTTTTAAATTTTTGCCCTTTTTTTTGGAAGTTTTTGCTGCAAACACGGGCAATAAAGCCAAAAAAATAGTTTTCAACTTCTGTAAATTTTGCCCATAGTGTATATCATGCAGATTGTACAACTGTTGAACTTTGCTTTCTGTGTGCACATACATTTAAATTAAAGTGTTGTACAAAAGGTGTTTAATGAAGAAGAGCTACTGCTTCTGAACTAGCTTGCTTTGAATTGGCCTCTAATCTCATGGAGACCTCCCTGACTCTAAATTATTATGCCTTTACAATGCAGCCTATAATACAAGATATAGTGGTTTTCTATGTGGTTGCTTGACCTTTCCTAAAGCCTCTAGGAATAATAAACAAATGATTATTCAGTCTTATTAAATCTCTTTGAACATGCAGGATAACTAGACACTGCTCTAAGCAAATCAAAAGAATTCCAGAATTTGTCCTTTTCTAACTCCAGGTCTGCACTAAAGGAGTGAAATGACCCCTCTAAATTCATATGGAGATTATTTCAGATTAATGGTCAATACCTGACTCCTCACATACTTATACTGAAGCATAAGTTGTAGCCACAAAATAGGAATTTGTCTTCTCAGAAGGTGGCTTACAGCGTAATGCATTCACAATGCTACAGAATTAACTAAGAAACTCTGTAACCAAATGACAATTATGCTTTGTTGTTGACATCATGGGTTTCTCAGTATGAAGGCTTAAGCCCAAACTTCTTTTCAGTTAACATGTTGCAGTCATGATCTTCTGACTTTTATTTCTTGCTACAGTCCCTCTACACCTCACTTATACCTGTCAGTTCTTCTGAAAAACAATTATTAGGGCCAACTTTAAAGTTTTTAGCTTCAGAGAATTTGAAGGAGAAGGGACCTGCCAACTGACCTGAAGAGTTGGTATAATCCACTGTTGAATGGTCGCCGACACAGTGCGATTTATGATTTATTGCAACAAACAACTAGACAATATCACACCCCATAACACAATTACATAGCAAAATAGAGTTACATAGAAAAACAGTGTAATTGCACAGCTATTAGCAAATCTGTATTCCAATCTTTTCTTCCACTCTCATCCCGTGCATTACATTACACATTTCAATTTCATAACAATTTGCTACTATACAGCTTTGGCACCAGAGAGAGGTACAAAATATGGGAAGATAATTAAAACGCCTGCCAGAAATTTCTCTGACAAATTAGTGGATGCATTCCTCTTTGTCTTTCATGTCCTGAACCAGTCATCTAATTACAATATTTCCAGTACACACAACGCTCAGCAGGCTCAATTTTTCTTGTCTAAGTCTAATAAATCTGATAATCTTCTTGTTAAAGTGTACCAATGATAAAATAACAACAGGTTTTCAAATAATGCTAACTAGCACAAAAGCAAATAATGTAATACCAATCTGGAATCGTAATATTTGATGCAATGTATCATTTGCGAATTGATCTATAATGTTAGAATAATTAAAAAGATATAACTAATAGTGGAATTTCTATTATATATAAATTCCTGCTCTACTATCAGTGGAAACATTCAATTGTCCTAGAATAAAATTGATTTTAACTGATAATGAAACCATAAAACAGCTTTGTTTTCTAATAGGCTCATCTATACTAAAACCCTTAAAAGGAATCATTAGTATTTTTTTTTTATTAAAGGGTTATTAGTGATTTTTAAGTTTGCACCTCCCCTCAACAAACAACAGCAGTTCACCAGAACTTTATGATTGAACCAATGTTAATCTCTCACTCTAGTAAACTTTATTTATTTATGTTAATTACTAACTTTTATTAAATGCAATTTATTATCAATGTAAAAAAATTTCTTACCTGTAAAGTAGTGCTGTACAGCACTTCCATGTTGCAGACTCCATCTGCAGTCTCTGCCGATGACCCTATGGTGTCCCGAATCAACTGAGCCATCTAATTACACAGTCCTCTCCAGCCGCGCTGATAATGAAGCCCCACATCGGCATTTCCTATGTCACATGGGAGAGTGTGCATGTCATCCAGGGAGGATGCATTGATCACGTGCATGCTCTCCCATGTGATATAGGAAATGACAATGTGGAGCTTCATTATCAGCGCGACTGGAGGGGACTGTACTTCTTAGAGTGATCGGGTGAATCAGGACACCGTAGAGTCTCCAGCAGAGAATGAAGTTGGAGTCTGCAACACAGAAATGCTGTACAGCGCTTCTTTACAGGTATGATTTTTTATTTTTTTTTAATTTGTACCTCCAGAAGTTTGAGCGATTGACATTGGTTAAGTCATAAAGTTCTGGTGAACTGATGTTGCTTGTTTTTTTTTTAATTGATAATAAATTGCATTTAATAAAAGTTAGTAATTAACATAAATAAAGTTGTTGTTTTTTTCTTTTTGCCCAGACTGTTCCTTTAATGAAGTCTAATTGTTCAACATACTAATCAGCATTAAAGCAAGTAGATAGCAAATGTGTCTGATTTTAAAATAATCAGGGACTATTTTCAATATGAAATCATCATTCTGTATTCACAGTCACAAAGCACACATGCTTATGTGTGGTAGTCTCTGTGTTACAATATTTTGAACAAGAATTTACAATAGATGTCGTCAGCCTAGGTGGAAGGTAGTGAAGATCAGCCCTGGAAATTTATATGGTGGTGCAGTATAATGTTACAGAAGATGAAATTACAGTGTTTGAATAAACAGGTGTGACTTTATTACAATATGTCAAACAGAAGATTTATTGTGGCAGGTACAGTCCTGCTTGAAAGTTACTTACTTGCTTGAATTTTTGATATATAACACCAAATTTGAATGTGTTGTTTATTTCATGTTCATCATAGGCAACAATCATCTGGGAGGCCTGAAGAACATATAAATATTAATATGGATAACCAAGACAGCTTCAAATTTCAGCATAATTAAACTTGCAGAGCTAAATTTGATTATAAAGGAATGTGTGTAAGTCACCATACCTTAGGGTATAAAACAGGGTTGAATTTCAGTCCGGTAGCATCATCACATAATGCCTAGAGTAAAAAAAATACAGATTATAAGGGACAAAATCCACAAGATGGCCTTATATATATTACAGAGTATAGCATACATCACTCAACAGTTCCAGAACCATTCATTTCAGGTGTATTTAATAACACAAAAATCCATCATGTAAACTTCCATCTTATGATGGACTACAACCCCTTGCATCCTAGTTGTCATAATATGTTGGGAGATATAGCTCTACAACTTAAAACATGTGAATTGTTTAGCTCTGAACACATTGTGTTTGTGGGCCAAGATAATTAAATTCAAAGATATACACACATATACACACATATACATATATATACATATATATATATATATATATATATACACACATATACATATATATATACATATATATATATATATATATATATATATACACACACACAATAAAAATGGGTATACAATAAAAAAAATGCTGTTAGAAGGAGAGAACAAAGGATTGTAGCTTGTATATATTAAAAATTGACTGTACTGACCAATAAAAATTGTCATTCCGAAAGTTAAATCCAATATGAATATAATCACCATTTCCACATGTATCATTTGCTGACTACATGGCAGTACCCCAATCTAATATCTAACACTACCCAATAAACGGCTACTTCCATGGTTGTGAATTTGTTATGGAATTATTGTCGTGGTCGCAACTTTACTATGGGGATATTGTCACAGTCATGACTTTACTATTGTCGTGGGCATGACTGTGCTATGGGAATCTGTTTTTTTAGTGAATAAGGAGTAGAGAATTAGGGCGTAGCCAACCAAAGTGATGAGAATTCACTTCAACAGTTGAATTCTCCCTTTAGTCAATAGCCCCAAAATTTGTGTTGCTTATATAAATACATCACTTAGTGACATAAAGAAAACACATCTCCATCTTGATACAAATTAAAATTTCTTAAAATGATAATAACCTCTTAATTATCCACATATTAAATTCCTATGGAAATAGTACAACTTCAAACAAAATGGTAATTTCTTAAGTGTAATTACCGAACACGTATAGAGTATACATAGTGACTACCAATCAATGCATTAAACTAAAACAGATGGCTGCAAACATTCCGTGAAATCCACATGGGTACAATGGATATAACATAACTTTTAGTGCATCTAGATATAGAAACAGTACAAATCTTTTAGTATATACATAGCCAAATATTTCACAGAAAACTTAAAGATAATTGTAAATTGAGACCTAATGGATGGACACATCTTAACTCTAATAATATCTAAAATGCTTCTCTCCACAGAAATCCTTTATCCACATAATCACCTCTACATTGTGTATCCACTTGTTGTAAAGGCATATATCTAAATGTAGAAATAGGGTGTTTGGCTTCTTGTCAATGTTTAGCTACCAGTTTCTGAAATTCCTCCTAATATTTACTTTTACTAGTCACCTTAGTCTTTTTATTATTTGCTTCAAGGGCCTGTCTCATACTGGATCTATATATCACAATTCTTTTCTTGAATTGTCATACCGTTGTACCGCAATATAACAACCCACAAGGACATTTGAGGATATAAATTGCCATTTTACTGGTACATGTCAAGTGCTTTTTATGTCATATGTTTTCCCTGTGTGTGGATGAGAAAACAGTTTAACCAAAATTAGTGTAATACAGGTCACACAGTTACCTCATTTATAAGAGCCAAAAAGTGAGGTATATTATGAACCTCATTTATATACAGTATAGATAAAAATACAGATAGATACACACACATAGATATATACAGATAGAGAAAGACAGATAGATGCAGATAGATAAATAGATAAATATACAGATAGATACAGTAGATACACACATAGATATACTGTATAGACAGATAGAGATAGTTCTTTTAAATCCACTGATCATTTCTGCCTGTGTCCATGACTAGGAGAGAGGTTTCCTTCGGTTTCAGGTATTTATAGGCATGAGCCTTTTGTGCCTATAGGAAAATCCAGTTCTGTATATAGATTAAATCCAAACTACTTTCCTTTATTTTTCAAAGGCCATTAGGATACTAGAAAATATAGCCAACTTTACAAAAAATGTATATTTAAATAGGCTTTGTATACTCTTTAAAGATTATCTGATAAAGGTTTTCATACCAGACTCACAGGTGTTCTTTTATTTCTTGCTGAGTGGCATGGTAATGAAACATTACAATTAGTTGTCTCAACATCCCTAGGTGTGCACTAACTCCTGCTTGGTTTTGAGCCCACAAGCTTCCTGCTCATATATATTACATGGCAGTATCTCAGAATTATGGAGAAATGCACTAAATGACATAATAAAGGAAGTGAGAATCCACCACTGGAGTATTGCTGATGGCTGCTCCCTGTGCTACCAATTAAATGAATTATCTAAATAAACAGCATTAATACCATTTAAGCACATATGAGAAGGAGAAAAGAAATAAGAGATTTCTACCTATGAAAAAATAATTGATTAAACTACACCCTGATAATAGGGTACCACTTTGAGCACATACACTACGGCTTAAATGTTTTACAACACTCTAATTTTTCCAAGTTTTCTTAGGGGCGAAATTTCTTAAAGTCGGTATTTACCGCTATCGCGATATTGATGCTATCGCAATAGTGGTATTTTTACCGATATCGATATGATAGTGGTATTTACCGATAACAATATTTCGGCCATTCTGCCATTGAAATCAATGGCGCGGCTGAAATTTGCTTTAGTGATATCAGTAGTATCGATATCGGTAAAAAAACGTCGATATCACGATATCGGTAATTACCAACTTTAATAAATTTCACCCAAGCTTAGGTGTGCACCAAGGAGAATTGTTTTCTTCCTTCAAAAAAGCCCTTTTCGTTTTTATATTTTAAACTTACTTTTGAACCATTTCATGCTATTTGCTGTACTAGAACTGTGTTATTGTCAAAAATAACTGGAAAAATTGAGATGTTTTAAAACTTTTGACTAGTAGTGTATATTTATAAAATTGCCCTAGAGTAAAGTGGTAAGATTTCGAAAATGATAACAAAATAATTAAGGTCATGGTCAACACAAAGATTTGTTATATAAATGGTATGGAAAACAAAGGCATTATATTGACACTAGAAAAGTTAATTAGCAATTAACCTGCTGGGAAATCCTCTGGATCAACATGAACATAATAGACTGTTTTTTTGAATTTCAGTCTTTATCTTATTTAGAAGAAAACAGTTTAATCCTATTTAACTTGTATTGTTTGTAATTAGATTATTTGAAAAAGTTAATTCCCAATGATTGTGTCCTATAAAATAAGAAATGAAATATTGAGATTCTCCACTGCTTTTTCAACTAATTTATATGACATGGAGACAAAAAAAATATGAAATATAAGGCATATACTGTATGGGTTTCTTTATCACTTTTTGTTCATATGGTTTTTACAAACTATATTGATGACTCCGGGGGTGAAATTTACTAAACTTGAAAAGGCTGATATCACCTTTTCAAGTTTTTCCCCTGCAAATCTCGCTGTTTGATTGGTAAATATCGATCAATATTTTTGAATCAATTTTTACCGATCAAAGATTTTTTATCGAATTTTTCATTTGGAAAAGTAGCCATACTTTACATTAGTCCTCTGGCTACTTTTCCAATGAAAAAATCCAATTGAAAAATTTGATCGAAAAGTTTACATCCGTAAAAATTGCTGAAAAAATATTGGATTGATGTTTACCGATCAAACAGCAAGATTTACAGGGAATAAACTCAAAAAGGAGAAATTGGCTTTTTCGAGTTTAGTAAATCTTGCCCTGCAGTGTAAATGGATCACTGATACAATTGGGGTCTCAGCTACTATCCTGCTATAATGTACTGTTCCATATAATTCGGATTAATACATTTTTTTTAACAGGGTTGCTAATTCAGATAGAAGAAGGACATGATGGAGGATTTTAGAAACTAAACAAGGTTTTGTAACAAAAAGTATCTGTATGACAATTTAGGACACATTTGTGGTATTTTTTTTCTCTTTAAAATGATGCTGGTGATGGTGTTTACCTTTGCAATTTGAGGAACACTTGGAAGCTTGCTAAATCCAGACAATGGGATTCGTTCATGTAGAGTTTTTGCTTTGGACCTAAAAGAGAATGAATAAATTAATACCCAATGTATTTACTGGTACATTAACTAGCACAATATGACAATAAAGAGGGAATGTAAGCAATATGTCAGTAAACTATAACATTATGAGCTCTGAAGTACAAGGAACAGAGGAAAGAGATGGTGTGATCTGAAGATACATTAACAGTAAACGAGCTTTAAACTTTATCACGTTGTGTACTTCTCACACATTCCCACCCAGTGTTTAGTTGATCCAAAGGAAGACAGAAAGCCCTTTTGAAGATGACCAGTTTTCCCAAAATGGAGAAAAAATATTTTTATCTGCATTTAGCCATCAAATTTCATCAACCCATTTGCATTTTAACATTGTGATAGTTCATTTCTATAATATCAGTTTTGCTAACCAGCAACAAAACTATACTTCTTTATTCAAGATAAGCTCTTTCTTGCACTTTCTAAAGAGCTAGATCCACACTTCCCTCTTTTGATTCTATGTTTGCATAGACCAATATCTTGCTTGTTGCTTCTAACACAGTTAACACAATTTGCTACTGTCTGTTGTCCACAAGAATGCCTAGATTCTTCTTCATTGGTGATTCTCTTTACGTAGTATCAGTTTGTTGGTTACAAGTGGGATGCAAATATTCTGAAACCCCAGACTTTGCATTTATTCACATTGAATCCCATCCAATTTGGATTGGCATTGCAGTTATTAAAAAAATATTATCTTTTGAAGTTAAATTCATGATTTTTATTGTTATACGTCTGTCTTTATCTTTACTGATAGCAGCCATGTTGTTAAACAGACCTCACCCAGTTTCCCTTTTCTGAAACTAAAATTATAACTGCCTTTCTCACCATAGGAATAACAGTAGTGCTCTTAAATGCTGTCTTATTGAAACAGACAGGTTTGCTCAACTCTATTTGTATATGTATGTTGTGGTCATTGTTCTCCAAAGGTTTCCTTGTTTAAACATTTTTGATAAACAAGGGCAACTTTTCCTTTTGGGGCTTTGACTACCTAGCGTACAATCTGCACATGTAACAAATTTTGAATCTCCTTTTATTTGTTACCTTTGCAGCTCTTTGTTAACTGTTCAGGTCTGTATAATTACAATCCCTCCACACTTTTAAAACCAAACTAAAATCCTACCTTATGGAACACTAGCACTGTATTTTTTTTTCAAATATTGTATTGCATCCTTAATTAACTATTTATTCTTAGTATATATTTTATTTATTTTTTCTTATTCAATGTATTTATAGACCAGTGTCCCAGTAGTAGCTCTTATTACCCTTCTATCTGTGCATGTAAGTCTTCCTCCCACTTAGGGGGTAATTCAGGAAAGTCTGAACTTACCTGGCGATCCTTCGATTCACTTTGCAGAGACTGGTACGCACTCCCTTCTCTTCTGTACGTGGAGATCAGTGAACGCTTTAAAGGTATTCCAGTCCCGCGAGGCAACTCGAGTGGTCGCGAGGTGAGGCAAAGTACCTTTAAAGCATTCGCTGATCTCCGCGTGCAGAAGAGAAGGGAGCACGTACCAGTCTCTGCGAAGTGAATAAAAGGATAGCCAGGTAAGTTCAGACTTTCCTGAATTACCCCCTTAGATTGTAAGCTCTATGGGGCAGGTACTTCCATCCTTTTGTGTCAATCACAACCTGGCAACCCTTGTAAGTTACTCACTTGTAATGTACTTTTCCCATGTCTGTCTTATATTTGTATTGCTGACTTGTACAGTGCTGCATAAATTTATGGTGCTTTATAAATAAAATGATACATACATACAATCCACCACAAAATGACTTCTCACAACTGAGCAGCCATTTTTATCTGCTAGAGAAGATGAGCCTTCTCTACCTTATTAATATAAGATAGTCTGTAACAAATGCCTACCATGAATATCCCTGGCCTTTCGTATCCTCAGTAAATTCTACTCATAAAACATCTTCTTAATAACTAGTCCTTGCAGATACTCCACGTTTACATTATAGGGTACACTTACTAAAGTGGAACTGGTTTTCCACTAGTAAATGTAGGAGTAAGCTCATATTTAACATCACTGTTTTCTTCTATTTACTAAGCTTGTCAAAAACTATTTTATCACCCTCAGGCTGGCGAAAACCCATTATTCCCTTGGGAGTTGGTCCTCTCATTTAGCCCAAGTCGAAAATATTTTCCCATTGAAAAAAAGACATTGATCTATCTGTAATGGAAGGAACCTCATAGAAAAGCATTGCAAAGTTTCCCCCTGTTAACAGATTGATATTTGTTGATAACCATTTATTTTGATATTGAAACATTTTTATTGAACCTTAATAAATTAGGCAAATCAAAAAGTACAGAAAAACAAAAACTGAAAGCAAAATGGGGTGAAATCAATCAATATGGTTAAATTGGTCTAAATATGCTCCTAAAGGTATAAAGTAAAGATATGTTTTCCATAACAAGCTATAGGCCTTGGTATTAACTGATAAGGCAGCATGTTTAGATGCATGGCATGCTGTCTTTTTCTAAGAATATAAAAAAAATAAGTGTAATTACTTAAAGAGATGCTTGTTCATGGCTTGCCACCTGTGGATTATTGATGATACTAGAGACTGAATGAGAATGTGCCCACACATAGAATGCCTTCATAAACATGAAAAAACAGATTTGCAAATGCAAATCTAGCAAAGCAAATTATGTAGAAGAGAAGCAATATTTTACAGCTAAATATTGTTATGTGTTTTAATATAATATAAAAAATGAATGTGTGATGAATCATAGTGGGGATAGAGTGATTAAAGGAACAGTCAGCCCGAATTACAAAAAAAAAACACATTTAATTATTTCTGCATACTAACACATTTTTGACAATGTGATTGATTAAAAAAATTTTTTTAAAAAAGGTTAAATTTCTTACCTGTAAAGAAGTTCTATACAGCACTTCCATTTTGCATTCTCCAGCCTGAAACAATGCCGGTGACTCTACGGCGTCCTGAGCAGGAGAACATTTATCAGGAGCGTATTCCTTGCTTGCCGCGCTCCAACTGAAGTCCCAAATCAGCACTTCCTAGAACTCACAGGGAGATCATGCACATCATACAGGGAATTATGTGAGTTCTAGGAAGTGCCGATGCAGGGCTTCAGTAGAAGCGTGGAAAGCAAGGAATGCGCTCCTGATAGGGGTTCTCCTGCACAGGACACCGTAGAGTCGCCGGCGCTGTTGGAGGCTGGGGAATGCAACATGGAAATGCTGTATAGCACTTCTTTACAGGTAAGAAACTTAACTTTTTTTTTTTTTTAATTGCTAATAAATCGTATTGACAAAAATGTGTTTGTATGCATAAATAAAATGTATTTTTTTGTAATTCAGGCTGACTGTTTCTTTAAGACAGGTAAGGTGTCTGTAGACAAGTGTAACTGGATGATTTGCTTTACCTCAGTTCATATTTGCACCACTGGACAATCCCACCAGATATATACAGTACAGTGCTGTTTAACGATGGCTCTGTAGCTTTGTGTGGCAATGTTAGGTTTCATTTTGTGCATATTAAGTGCAAACTTAAGTCTAAGAGACTTGGACATACTGTCCCAAATTCAATTTTACTTGTATTTTATGTTCTATGAAATCTCAGAGAGAGATTTGGCAGTAGTGGAACATTTCAGAACTTGGTAAGCATTTGATATCTTGTATTTGTTGTAAATTAAGGAGACCTTTCAATGTCTCTCTTTGTCATCATGATGTTATGTATGATCCTCCAAGGGAACAGGAGCTAAAAGCCTCTCAGCTCACATAACACATCGTTTTTCACCTGATCTGATTATTATTAGCCATGAAGCATCAAAGAGAGGATGACCTTTCCTAATGACTAGGAGGTAAATCATGTACAGAAGGTAAACTGATCAATGCTGTTTGCTAGGTTATCACCACTGCAAGGGATATTATCACCACTGTTTAGAAAACTAGATTAGCACTGAAAAAACATGATTTATCTCAATTCTGAAGTAAAAATACCTTTTGTATTTGCGCAGTTGGATGACAAGTCTTACTAACACAGCAGTTTAATGCCACTAAAAAAATACTGACATAAGAATATCTCTGTAACAAAAAGACATTGGGCTTTAAGAAAATCATTGCTTTCATCAACATGGATTTTTTGGGCTTTGCAGCTTTTTAGAGAAGTGCTTTCAATAAACAACCACTACATTCTTGGTATTTTTCTTTTTATATTGCAATTTTATAAAAATGTTCAGTTACAAAACAGGGCTGTTTAAGGATGCCTCATAAATAGAAAAAAGAATTGTTTATATCTGATATTCTTTACCTGTACTGATGGATTGTTTCACACACACACTTATAAAAGATTCCCTAGACTAAAAGCATTCGGGATGTTTCAAACTGTATGCATACTATGAACCTGAAGTCAAGCTATTATTCCCAGCGATCAGTCATTTTAGTCTTACTAATGGCTCCAACTCAGATTTTGTTGTGGTTTTATGACATTAAGTAAATGTGAGACCACATGTAACCATAATGCGTATTTGTTGAGGTGAGAAAAATACCTTAGTGGCCATTTTTAGATGTTGAAATGGTCATGATGATACGCACTGTGCTTGAAGTGGTTGGTCAATTATTAAAGTAACAACAAAAAAATACTCCTGCTTGGATTGGCATGGCAGTTATTAAAATACAGCACTAGTGATAATGTTTTCTTTGAAATTGACGTCATCAATTTATTGCTTTCTGCCTGGCCTTTATCGTTACTGAGAGCAGCCACATTGCATGAGTTTGTAAAACAGTCACATTGTTTTCTATGGTGTTTCAGATAATACATCTTCAGGAGGTGTACCTAAAACCCACATACTGTAGCTAAATATCATATTATGTAGGCACAATGTAGAATTTTTGTAAGCACAGATTGAATATATAGTATCTGTAAATGCATTGGAGGAATATCCATTTTATTGGCGTTATTGTTCTTTTAACTACAGATAAAAGGACAACATAGTTTTGTCACATTTTAATGGCATTTTCTGAGCTTTAACTGCATGAGGTAAAACTGCAACAAAATGCAAAGTTATGTAAAACTGCAACAAAACACCAGGTTGGTCTGTACCCTTAGGCTGAAAAAAAATGTCTAGTTTGAAAAGAAAAAAAAAATATATAAACTTAGAACAAATACTGTGTATAACAACAAGATCTCCAAAACCTTTGCAGATAAAGTAGCATATTTATTGAAGTCTGTTCCTTCTACAATATTGCTGGTTTTAATAAAAAGTTAATACAATTTTTTTTCTTACTTTTTTCACAAAAACTAAATGTTTGTGTTGTTTTGTTATTGTAATTTTTTTTTTTTACTAGCAAAATGATTGATTTTTTTTTCTCTTTTCTGTAATTTCTCATCTTGATAAAGATGCCTCTTTAAAGTATTTCTGAATATTTAAATTAGCTCTTTAAATAAAGTAAAGTGTTTAAGTGCAGGTATCCTATATATACAGGCAGTATATTCAATTAGTGCATGTTCAAACCATACTTGCACACTCTTAAAACACATGTGCAGTCAAATCAGCAATCGGCCCAGATTTTGTATGCCACAACTCACTGAAAACTATGTTCTCAAATGTCTTGTGTGAAAAATACTAAGAGTGTCTAGGAATTTCCTTGAAAATATAGTGCATTTTTATTTTTCTGTAAAAAAAAAAAAAAAAAAAAAACTAGGGAGGGAAATGTGTGACACCAAACTATCACCACTGAACTTTAATTGGATCCTATGGGAGATGCCTACAGAGAGGTGTGGATAATGGCATAAATCTAATCACAGTTTCTGTATTTTACTGGCTATTTTTTTCCTGCTTTTGTCATGTTGATGAGATGTATGAACGTAGCAGTTGGGTAGATGTTCAGTTTACCTCTATGTTTGAAAGACTCCACAGAACTGAAATTACAGAATGTTGTAGGTATTACTTATTGTGAACCATCTTTTTTTTTTTATTATTTGTATTTTTTCTAATGAAGTAGTATTTAGACCAACTGAACCAGTGATGGAGTGATTCAGTATTGGTTTGAAAGATATATTGGATGAATGCCATGTTGGTGTCGATTTATTGATGATACTTTATTTTTGAAACAGGACACATCTGAGTATGGTGTTATTTATTGATTTGTTAAATCAAAATGACCTAAACATCACTTTTACCTTTATAATCCCGAACAACGCTTTGAAATTTCTCAATCTTAGCAGTTTGATTACTGAATAATCTGCACAATCATACTGATTTGTACAAGGATACATATCTTAGTTTTACATGCATTTGATACATATGACACTTAAATTAATTGTGGGCTTTTTGGATGTTTTAGATGCATTTTGTTTGCTAGTTAAGTATGAGCTCCAATGAAAGAATTTTCTTACATTCTTCTCACTTATGTTTTATTCCTTTAATATTTTTTTTGTTATCATTACCTATATCTTTCATGAAGACTTCTACTGTACGATATGCTGTTTTATACTAGGTATATGTGCTTTAGGAGCTATGCAAATGGTCTGTAATACTTAGCTAGTATCCACATTTGCAGTCAATTTCTACATTACTCCTAGGAAGTGTCTTTCCTGTTAAGTCTACAGTGAAAAGTCACTTTCCTTCAAGTAGCTTACAGAGTTGTTAAAACAAGGTCTCTCTGAACCACAGTGTCATTTCTTAAGATGGCTGCACTCAAGCTGAAAGGAAATGTTGGAACAACAGCTTGAACCTAATAATACCAGCAAACATCAAGATATGACACAATGTTTTACTCTACCTGAGTATTATCCGCAAATATTCAATGCCGTCTGCTTCTTCACATTTAATTGAAAGTATCAAGTTTCCCAGGCTACTTGCTGTGCAGTAAAAATTCAAATGGTCCTAGAAGAGAGTTTATCATATTAGTAAAATGAACATTAAGGGTAATGAATTAATGAGGATAAAGATCCCCAGACCTTTAGAACCAAAGCAAGCAATTAGCAGTTAAGAGAGAGTTTCAAAAGCAGAAATGCACATGGAAACATGATAATGTTCCAGAAGTCAAGTAAGAAAACTAAGTAGTCTAATATTAACACTTCTGTGACCAACACGTTCCTTCTATCAGTCGCAAATCTATATAATGTTACATTATGTATATAGGCAGTAGAGTGTTGACACCGTGTTAGCCATGCCATGCCTGAAGAAGAGACCTAAGTAGTCTGGAAAGCTTGCATTTGCCATCTATTCAGTTATCCAATAAAAGGAATCACCTCTACTCTACTTGTCTCTGATTATGTGTATATATACAGTGTGTGTATATATATATATATATATATATATATATATATATATATATATATATATGATATAGTATAGATAAAATGTATTATCTTCTTCCTTTTCACTGTAGGGTTAGGTGTTATTGCAAGAATGATGGAGGTCTAGTATGTTGTGTGGATGGATATTATTTTGCTTTGTTTCTAACATAAAATTATTGTAATTTTTAACAGTGTTCTTGATCCAGACAGACATACTTTCTTACCTGGTTTACTGGTAGGGAGAGAAAAGTGGACAAATTTGCCTTATGATATACTTTAATCACTACTAAGTCCTATTAAATTATCCAACATACAAGGAAATGTCTGTAAATATGCATGATGGTACTTCTACATGATGTTATTCCTGTACTGCTTCACATTCTGCTAGCTTTTCTTTAGCTGGAACTTTAGTCACAAGCGAAATTTTGATAATATAATTTAAATGGAGGCTTAGTTTCTCTTAAAAGGGCAGAACACACAGCACCTCAAATTTCTCGTTTTTATAACTGTAATTGTGGTCTAAATAGTTATAGTGATGGTTGTGAGACAAAACAGAAGCCTTCCAAATCAAATGCATGCTATCAGAAAGAAATAAAGTATTTACTGTGCTTTTATGATTTTGCCTTAGGGTTATATGTGCAGTACTGTAGTCTATTTAAAAACATACTAGAAGGGTTATAGTACTATTTAACTAAGTGCATCTGACACCCCTGCAAAAGAAGCTTCAGGTCTCTTTCCTAAAGATCCTTTCACTGTGAGATCAGAGTCTTACAGCCACATGGTTAGTTCCATAGTGCAGTAACTGTACTTGGGAGCATCCAGAAATCTTAAACATACTATGAGCAATGTTCCCTCTAATTTTGTAAAGGCTGTGTGCGCAAGAAATTTCGTATGTGCAAAATTATAAGCCTAAGTAAATAATTGTGCAATACATATATATTTAAATACAATTTTAAATTTTTAAATACAATTTTTTTGTGTGCACCATTTTAATCTGTGTGCGCTGGTTTGACGGGTCATGTGCGCGCGCACACGTGCACAGCTTAGAGGGAACATTGACTATGAGCAGCATTAACTTTGCCTTACAGAAGGTCCAATTTGGTTATCAAAAACAGTAAAAATGAAACAAACCTTTCCCATGAAATGCTTTCTGTAGGCCCGAGCGGAGCCTTTGTATTCAAGTTTATATCCATAGGTGCTGGGGCTTACTGGCTCTTCTTCATCATCACATATGCTGCTATCAGATGATGTTGGAGTGCTTACATTTTCTGGATCTTCTATCCAGTAACCACCAAACTGAGGCAAGATAATCAGTGGATAAGGGATTTCCTTTTCAATGATCTGCAAAATACATGTTGGACTAGGTAATAATTTTATTCCACTGAACACTAATTAAGTAAAGTTATTTGTACATCTGATCAAGCTATCTTTAAGGGGGTTATTCACTAAAGTCCGAATTGTTGCGTATAGGTGCGAATTCGCCAGATAAAGCCAGTCACAATATGCTGCTACTGTCACAGTTGCATCTTTATAATGAGAATATTGTCACAGTCTCGACTTTATTATGAGAAAATTGTCACAATCTTAACTTTAAAAATTTTTGCGACTTTCCAATGGGGAAATTGTAGTGGATTTACTATGGGAATCCGCTGTTTGCGAATTCGAAAGTTGAATTTGCACCTTAGTCAATAACTCCCTAAGTGGTTACTCAGGCATAAGGGAAAAATTGAAGGACATGGTCAATTGTCTCTTTAGCACTGTAACATTTTCTAGTTTCAGCTAGAAATTTGTAGCAGCTATAGTTTGTGTTCTGTATCTGGTTGTCAACAACTCTAGACCTAGTAGTAATGGTTGGGAATTTACACATTTAAATTATTCAGTATACTGACTGGTTGAATTCTACCTTAAAGTGTAAGTTCGCAGTATAGTCTAATAAATCAAAATTGCACTGTTTATTTCAAAACTGAACACTGCCATCCCTGTAGTACATCATTTAGACATGTACATTCCTTTAGAACCAGACATCCAATAATTCTTTGATTTATGACATTAAGGGGGTAATTCAGCAATGTGAGAAGTGAGCTCCGGATCCTTCGCATCACTTCGCACATGCTGTTATGTGCTCGCTGATGTCCTGCACGCGGACCACTCAAGGCGACTCGAGTGGTCTCGCCGAGACTAGAATCCCTTTAAAGCGTTCGCTGATGTCAGGACATCAGCGAGCGCATAACAGCATGTGCGAAGTGTTGCGAAGGATCTGGCGCTCACTTCGCACATTGCTGAATTACCCCCTAAAAGGTCACTAATGACGAAAAAATGAAAATGCCCACAAACTCCACAGCATACAATGAAATGACTAGGTGGGGTTTGTTTAACTAACGTACACCGCATGGCTGTTTTGGGTAAACCAAAAAGAAAGCAATCAATTATGAATACATCTTCAATGATATCATATTTTAAGTGCTGTATTTGAATAGCTGTCAAGACAATACAAACGAAAAAATGTATTTGTAGTGTTACTGGTCCTTTAATAGTACCAGGTTTTACCTCGTCAATGCTGGGATATGGTATGTAATCATCCTGTAAAAAAAAAAAAGAAAACTTATAAATAAATCAGCTTATAATATTTAATGCATCTTTTAGTAAATTATGGTGCAGTAACAAAGAAAATAAAAGTTCAGTGTTAAAGATGCTAGGGTTGTTCTATCTTACAGAAGGTCATATGATAACTTGGGAAAGATGCTGGAAACAATCTCTTGACCCCATAATTGGTGCCCCCAGTATCAATAATAACTTGGGCAAGGACCAGCCATTGCTCCCTAGTTTTCAGTAAGATGACCAAAGTAATTGGACAACAAAAAGAAAGACAGGCAACAAATCTAAATTTCTACAATTCCATTTCTTTACAGTTCATACAAAGATTAATAATGAAATTATTTAAAAAAGGAGATTATAAAGAAAAAAAATTGAGAAAGTAGATTGTAACAGGGCTTTACAAAAATAGCGGCGCCCCTAGCATTTGCCTACTCTGCCTAATGGCAGAGCCGGCACTGTGACCAGGGTTCTGTGTGTAGTAATCATAATGTTTCATACAAATGTACAGATATATTAGACATACATTTGGATACTAGTAGATTTGAAAAATTACATGAATTTTATTTATTTGCATTACTTTCATAACCAAGAAAAATAAAGATAAGTAAAACTACATAGAGGTGCAGCTGCCTATATGATCTAATAGCGATGATAATGGGGATCTAAGGTAACTGAAGAAAGCCATTTACAGAATATTCATCATCTGCAGAGAAATCTGTCAAAGGAATTCTAATGACCAACAATTAATTTTCCAGCCTTCTACATAGTAATAATAAGATAACTTAGATGCTGTCAACAACATAAATCCCAGCATTCCCTTATAAAGAAGGACACCTAGGAAAAACACAGTGTGCAAGGCTGTAATGGAATATATTCAGACCTGTATTAGGTTTATTTCATATTTCTTCTTCATTTAAAGGCAATGTTGGCCTGTATGCAACAGTTGGTTACCCTAGATAACTTTTCATTAAAAATTACTTCCCCTGTTACCAAAGTTCAACTCTGCACGCACACACATTCACACACACACACACACACACAAACCTTGTTGCACTCTTCTCCCACAGCCAACGAGCAGAAAAAAACAAACTGCTATTCTATCACTGATATAAGATCACTAAATATGGCTGTGAAACAAATTTAAATATGCCCCCTTCAATTTGTCAAGATTTTTTTGTTCCTAGATGAAAAGTTTAGCAAAATGTTTAATTAGAAAAATCAGCTTAAGGGGGAAATTCATGATAGTGCGAAGGGAGGTGCGGATCCTTCGCCTCACTTCGCACTGATTGTTATGCGCTTGCTGATGTCCTGCACGCGGACATCAGCGAGTGCTTTAAAGGGATTCCAGTCTCGGCGAGACCAAAAGAGTTACCTCACTTTGTACTATCGTGAATTCCCCCCTTAATGTCAATAACTAAATGGGCAAAAATGTCAAAAAATAGTAACATTTTCAATAGCACAGCTTTATAAATAAGCTCCTAAACTGTCCTTAATTCATACATATAAGTAAGTCCTCCTTTTATGCTGATGTTTAACAGATTCACAGAGTCGCTAATGTACAAAGAACAAGATGCTGAAATAACATATTAAAACACAACACTTCATATCTTAAAGAGTTGTCCAAGTCTGAAGACCTCTCACTAATTATCCTCTAACAGCAGTTTCCAAACTCTGATGAGCTAAAATGTATCTGCCCTTCTGATATACCAGACATAATGGAGAGCAGAATTTATGGCTTTCATACTGCTGACGACTCCTAATATCTTTGAAAAAGACCCATTGTCTGCTTGCTTTGCTGCTACCCTGAGGATTGTATAGAAACATTTGCAGTGCACTGCTCAGAAAGAATGAGTGATGGCTCATTGGGGACGTTTATTATCTACAATACAACAAAAAGTGATAAAAGAAAAATCTGTTTTAGGAAAAATGTTATCACTATGTACTGCTGGTTTGGCCTCTATGTACAAATAAGCGTGCAATTAAATTTAACATTGCATTGTGTACAGTGTAGTAGGAACATATGTTTTTGCTATTATAAAATTTATCTTTAATAAATAGCACTCGTGCCATTAGAACTGGGCCCATTCCAACAGGAAAATTATTATTATGGGATGATGAGTTATAAAATAGTGAAAGTGGTAAAATATATATCTTTTTTTTACCATAAAAACAACAGAAAGTATGTATGTGAGTTCACAAAGTATGTCTGACTTCACCATTTCAAAGCAGCAAACGGAACAGGGGTGTGGAGAGTGATAGGTGTCAATGGCAGGTTAGCACAGCAACAGATGGTCAAATAATTCATACAGAAATATATGCCACATACCCAGCTTGTGATTGGTTACACAAAGTCATGTGGAAAAGTCTATCATCCAGTTTGTAAGAGCTGGAGACTGCCCTGGGTAAGCTTACAATAAAGCTGGGTATGGGGCATATATTGCTGTATGAATTATTATAAGTGAGTTTTCACATCACTTTTGTGAGACATTTTTGTTTAAGAAATGTAAAGAAAACTTTCAAGTTATAAACCTTTTTCTTGGCTTTACAAGCCAATGAAGGTGTGAAGGATAAGCATCAAAGGGGAAGGCTAACCTGTAAAGAACTGCTTACAAAACCACACGACATCGGACATCAATAAAACACACAACTAGTCATCAACTGGTGAAAGGAAAAATGGTGGCCCCCAAATAGGGTAAATATTTGAAAACTTGAAAATTTCACTTTTGAAAATAATGGTGTTTGGAGTAATGCTTCTACAGTGATCCAAGATGCATTAAAATAGTCTATCAACCTATAAAAGAGTTGCATGTCCTTTTAGTTTGTATGAAACATTTTAGGTCAGTGGTGGTGAACCTTGAACAGATTGAGTGCCAAAAGTGCAAGCCAAAACCCATTAATTTATCACAAAGTGCCAACATGGGAATTTAAGGCTAAGTAGTACATAAATCCTAGCCTTCATACTTCTTAGCAGCTAATGAGTATAAGGGCTAGGATTTATGTACTGCTAAGAGTGCGAAGGCTAGGATTTGTGTACAGCTAAGGCTTAGTAGTACATAAATCCTAACCCTCATACTCATTAGATGTTAAGGAGTATGAAGGCTAGGATTTATGTATTACTAGGAGTATGAAGGCTAGGATTTAAGTATTACTAGGAGTATGAATTCGGCTAGGATTTATGTACTACTAAGCCTTAGCTGTACACAAATCCTAGCCTTCATACTCCTAGTAGTACATAAATCCTCTAGGGGATTTGAAAATAATTGAGCAGCATACCTAAAAGCTGCTCCCAAAAAGAGCTCCCTCTTATTTCCCTACAGTCCAATATATACGAGATGTCACTGTGCTAGAAATGATGGGGTGCAGAAAGAGCAAATATAAAAACAAAAATATTTAGTGCTTGAAGAAAGCCCTTGTGTCTTGTTTTCTTCAAGCACTACATTTTTCTGTCATTTCACTGATGAATGAGGTCATTGTGCCTGCACTGGGGCAGAGGTCAGGCCGGCTCCAATAGCTATCCTAGATCTTCCCGGTGAGCGAGCACTCCCATCAGTGTAGTCGGCAGATCCCACCTGAAAACTGTTAGATTGGGTCCACAGCCTATAAGGAACGAGCACTTGCTCACTGAGGGAATCTAGGACAGTTGTTAGAGCAGTGGTGGCGACAGTGCGCGTGCCCACAGAGAGGTCTTTGAGTGCCATAGGTTCGCCACTACTGTTTTAGGCTCTATTAGTATGTTCTATAAATAATTTTTGTAACTGCACATAATGCTGGTGGTGCCCAATTTTTGAGTATATAATTCTAAAACTCAATTACATTTACTGAGCTTTATAAAATTCTAACTTTTGACAAAAAATATATTTAAGAATCAGTAATATAAGAAATAATGACCTTCTAACCAGTCCAATGTAGAATACCTGCTAATTTAATTATGGCATATATATATATATATATATATTATGTGTTATGAATCCCCTTTGTATTTGAATTTAATCAGTTTGAATACAGAATTGTGTAGAATGCTACAGAAAATAGATGCAAGACACTCTTTATAAGTGATGGTGTACAGGAGCAGTCCTGCCATGAGATACGTATGGTAAATATATAAAGTGCGCAACTCTAGGGGTCACAGCAGCGCCTACCACCAGTGCCCCCCGGTTCCCAGTAAGTATTAGTCTTTCAGTCTGGCAGGGGGCGGCACTGCAAGAAGTATAGGGGGCCCCAGTGCAGATTCTGCACTTGCAAAGGGAACAAGGCATCTAGTTAATCCTCTGAATAGATAAAAAGCCAGACAATGGTCAGAAAGGAAATGTCATATGACAAAAGGGAAGAAGTTTCTGTATATGTAAAATGTTTCTTAGGGATTTCCCCTACAGATTATATTATGGATTTCCCCTACAGATTATATTAGGGATGGGTATAAGAACACAAAGCACACAAGTCATAGGAGAGTTTGAAAGAATTTTACTTAAATCACATTATAAATATAGATTTAGACACAGTTGTATTGTAAATAGTTAGGGTGAGTTCTGTTTCTCGCATGCCATTTAGTGTAATTAAAAGGTGCTCAGCTGCAACTATAAGGGTTACCTTTTGTTCACAGACAAATAACCATATCAACATCAGCAAGGAATCCACATTGAAACCTTAATAAAAGATCTATGTAAACCTGATTAGAGTTAATCTTGGAACAAGGAAAAGCAGGGGATGTATAAATAAAGAAATAAGAAAAAATATCTACTTAATCTTAATAACATTAACTGTATTTGACGGTGCTGCAGTTGAACACGATATTGTAGCAGCCACAGTAGTGTACTTGTCTTTCCTATGGTTTATGTAACAGTATTTGAGTTTGAATCAGGTACCATGAAGTCAGTGACTTATTCACCAATGTGCGAAGTGAGCCGCGATGTGTTCGACTCACTTCGCACATTGTATTATGCGCATGCTGATGTCCTGTGCACTCGAGTCTCCTCGCCGGGAGGGGAATCCCTTTAATGCGCATGCATGAAGAAGCAGAGTGCTGTCTTAACTGAATGCTGAAAAGCATTCAGCCAAGACTGTAGTAAAAGAAGCAAACTCCCTGCTTCTTTTCTGCTCCAGTTCCTGACTTGAATCTCAAATAAGTGGGGGCGGGCTAAAATGATGATTGGCATTATAAATCCTCCAATCAGATCCCTTAAATCACTATCTAGCAGGGATATGATTGGATAAGCTATAATGTCAATCATCACTTAGTTCCATCCAATCCGACTTGATATTCAGTTAGGGCATCAGAGCAGAAAAGAAGCTGGGAGTTTGCTTTTTTTTTGCTTCAGTTTCTCTGTAGACCCTTGAGTGTCAGCTCTTCTGCTGGGATATCTTCTGATCAGCATTGTTCCAGTGTTTGGTCTGGCTTCTCTGCTCTTAAAGGCACACAACACTCCATTCGACCTAGTGAGTTGCAGTTTTGCAGTTGTTGTGCTCCAGTGTTTCAAGTATTTCTTGAAGCTGCTGCCTTCACTCCGTGAGATCCAGTGAGTGGTAGATCCGCAGTTCCTGTATTCACCTGTGCTTCCAGTGTTTCAGCCAGCTGCCCCCAGTAGGGGTTTAACCTGAGGGCCACGACCTGGGAGGTGCCTGCTGCAAAGCCCAGTACCTCCTTGCAGGGGTTTAAAAGTGAAGACCTGGCCTACCTTAGACTCCACACCTTGGCGTTATCCCAGTGCCAACCCCACTGTGGTAAGCAGAATCCACTACGCTTCTGTTTTGTACTTTTCCTGCACATGTTCCCATTGTTCCTGTTTCTAGTACGTCTCAGTGCCTCTAGAGGCGTAACAGTCTCTGAGTGCTCCAGTTCCTTTAGTGGCATCCAGTCCTGTGGTTCTGCTACATTTCAAGTTACACGTTTCTGCACTTCACTGCTATATTGTTTTAGTGCTGACGTTTTATGTAAAGTCACAGTGTTCCCGAGTGAGACACATGACACTTAGCTGAACTCTTTTAGCATTCAGCTAAGACAACTCCATTTCCTAAAAAAAAGTCTTTTAAGTGGATCTGACAGGTTCACTTTAATAAGTAGACCAACCTATTAAAACTATTTGGTTTATACTTCCAACACAAGATTCTGATCTTTCGCAGTGATTATCAAGGTGTGTTTTTTATTTTAATTCCCATCAGCAAACTATGCTCCCCATTAAGAAAATTAGTGAGAGCAAAGTACAGAATGAAAAAGGCAGCACTGAAAAATGCAAAAATTGATTTCTCCAAACCCAATGCAATATGTTTTTCAATTTCAATAAAGCATAGATAATAGAGGCACTTCATTCATTGTATTAACCTGATAATTAAAGGCTAGATGTCCTTTATCTTGTGTCATTACTTAATAGTGGCATGTGACATATCCAGCATCCTCTATTTTTTTTTCCAATAATTTCACAACCAACCTTGTTTTTCTGACTTCCACTTTTCTGCTCCTCTAGTTTTGGCGCCTAATAAAAAAGATAATAAACAGTCAATTTAAAAAAAAAACAAAAAAACACAATAATAGCATAATTATACAAGAAGTTTTTGGTTAAAGTCCAAATTGTTGCATAAAGGTGTGAATTCGCTAGCTAAAGGCGGTTACAGTAGACTGCTACTGTCGCAGTTGCGGCTTCATAATCAGAATATTGTCGCAGTCGTGACTTTACTATGGAAATATTGTCGCAGTTGCAACTTTAAAATTGTAACGACTTTACAATGGGGGATTTGTTGCAGATTTGATTTGGGGATTCGCTGTTTGCGAATTTGACAGTTCCATTCTCACTTAAGTCAATAACCCCCTTTATGTAAATGGCAAGTGTAACTTTTGTACATAGACAAAAAAATGTAAAGTTGCAAAAAGTCAAATTTATATTCTGATACGTAATTATTCTGCCATAACATACACTTTTCTTTTTTTTTTTTAATTCAATGTCTTCTATTTTCTTGCTATCACCTACATCATTATTTTATTTTGCAGTTACGCCTTGCATAGAATTACTTACACAGTTTACAATTTTTCTAAACGTATGAAGATTATTATACCCTGCATAGTGGAATAAAAATTGTTCAGTCTTAAAAGGAACAGGAACACCAAAAAAATGAAAATGCCCTCAAATGCATTTATAATGACTATAGATTCAATCCATGCTTCCAAAATTTCTAAATTGTGTCTAGAAATTATGATATTTAGCTATTTAGATTTAAACCATGGACTTTTAGCCACACATCCTAAATATTTATTATCTAAAGCAACCATAGAAAACAATGTGACTGGATGAGGTCTGTTTAACAACATGGCTGTTATCAGTAAAGAAAAAAACAGACTGAAGGTAAATTTGTGAATTGTACTGCTTTCTAAGATAACAGTTGTACAAGTTATGTAATTGAATAACTGCTATTCCAATTTTTTTGGTGTTATTGGTCCTTAGTTACTTGAACATGCTGTCTGATTTTTTTACTGTATGCTCTCTTTTTTTTTAAATGTATTGGCGCTACTGCTAAAAACGGTCATTTTTTTCACTTTGGGTGTGCGTGCATAGGTAATTAATCTATTCATCAAGTGACAGAGTCTGTTGGAGTAGCTAATTCAGGAAAAGTGCTACATCAATCAGCATAATCTGTGAGTTCTATATAAATAATAAGTAAATGTACAAATCTCAAAGCTGGTTGTAGCCTGTGATGGTTGGTTAGCTGCTTCACTGCTCCTCACATCTCCTCAAATCACAAGGTTTCCCTCTGACAACTATAGGGAGGGTCACTTAGCAATCACAATAGATGGTGTATCTTCTGCTTAGGAAGGGTATAATCATTTCATTTTCGGTGCAGAAAATATTAAGGAAATGGGGAATATATACCAATTAACCTAAGTGGTAAACATTGTGAATTTGCAAGCCCACCCATTGGGTTTTTCGAGAGTGTCAGACAAGCTCTCACTAGAATGGAACATTACCATCAGGCAAAACTGTTCAGGCCCTAGACAGTAAAGAGCAGGCAGATCTAGCCAGTGTGTGATGTGCTTTATAAGAGACTTTCACAAAAATGCATGTGTAATACTCTAAAAAATGGGGGTGGGTGGGGTGTTATTCACAGGGCTCACAATATTTAAACATTTGCAAACACAATCCTTTCTTTTTGACAGTGAGTGGGAAAGTGTTAGTATAGTAATGTTAATGGTACCATTTATATAGCAAAACTGCAAGTGTATCTGTGCTCCTAATGATTAGCATGGACAATGCATCCACTAGCAAAGGTCAAACTACAATTAAAACAGTCGAACTAGACACCAAGACTGGAAGTACCATTGGTATGGAATTAAAGTGCACCTTGTCACCTCAAAACACTAATAGTAATTTAGGTTCTACTAAGGAAATAAATATTTTTGTAAATACATATGTATTTTTTTAAAAATGGACCTTTATACAGCGTTTCTCTCTGTCATCTTCCCTGTCAGCCAGAGTTTTCTTTCTGGAGTTGGGTTGTACGGGGCTAAATGATGATTGACATTATAGCTCCTCCAATTAGATGCCTTAAATCACAGTTCTAGCAAGGATCTCATAGGAGGAGCTATACTATCAATCATCATTTAGCCCCGCCCAACAAACTCAGAAAGAAAATTCAGGCTGACGGGGAAGATGACAGAGAGAAATGCTGTATAAAGATACATTTTTTAAAATACATAAATATTTACATAATGTTTATTTCAGTAGTACAACCTAAATTAGTATTAGTTTTGAGATGACAGATGGACTTTAATGTTAGCAATGTAGGATATAGTTTTCCTTACCTGCATCTTCTCAAGCATCTCAAAAAACTCAGCCGACTAGTAAAAGGAAAGAAAGAAAAAAATAAATACATAAATACAGTTTTGCGCACCAAGGTACATAATACAAACTTCTCAGTTCATAAAGACGATACATTTGTCTTGCAAAGTCTAATATTAACAATGAAAATCACGCTTTAACAATTCTTTCAATTTAAATAGCTACAAATTGACTATAAGTAAGCATAATTAGTGATCCATAAATGTAAATTACAAAAACAAGAGCAAATGTTAAACTGAATTATATTACGTTATTAATATTTTCATATTTCAAAGGTTCTGCAATCATACCAGTCAATGAATATATATATATATATATATATATATATATATATATATATATATATATATATATATATATATATATATATAATATTTACACACAAATATGTACATCTACACATACACACACAAATTAGGTGCCATTATAACATTTTATTATTTTAAATAGCAGTGCAAGCACTGGAAGAAAGAATATATAATGAAGCATTCTAAATTTTAAATTTGCATTTAAAGATAGAGAGGAAGAGAGAGAAACAAAGTTCATAAGCTATTTTTTCAAGTACAAGTTCAAAGACATCAGAAACTGAAATATTCCCCGAGGAAATTAATTTCTTTTCATAGTCTCTAGGATGCAGTTTCAAATTGAAATGTAAAAATATAGAAATCAGAATTGATTAATGCTGTTTCACTTTATTTTCCTCAATTTGTGTAAATACATGTTTGCCATCCAACAGGCTCAAACATCCCACTCGGGCAGTATGCGATATCCTCAGGTTTTACTGAACCCGAACTGCTAAGCAGTTTCATTTTCTTCTATAAATGTATAAAGAAAGGAAATCCAACGAATATTAAAAGTAGCATCAGACTGAAGAGCTAAGGCCCACCTGGAAATAAAAAAAAAACAAAAAAACAGGGGTCTACTAAACACTCTTCCTTTGTTATTCTAAAGGATGAATGCTCAACTGAAATGAAAATGCTACTTCTTAACAGGGTATTTCCAAGACAGAGAACCATGGACTTAGAAACTTCTATACCAAATACACAGGAGCATCTCACTTATTATCTATAAGGGGGTTATTTATTAAAGTCCAAATTGTCTCGTAATGCTGTGAATTTGCCACTTCCCCATATTCAGGTATTCAGCAAACTCTGCAATGTTGCGAATTTGCCAGCAAACGACAATATACAATAGACTGCAACTGTTGCAGTCGCAACTTTACTATGGAAATATTGTCGAAGTCGCAACTTTTTGGTTGAATGAAACCATTAGTTCAATGAAACCCAAATTAGGGCTGTGGAGTTGGTAAGCAAAACTTCCGACTCCTCAATTTCCCTAACTCCGACTCCCTCATACATGGGTCGCGTAAAACATATATTTTCCTCTGATCTGTAGGGGAGGAGCTTCACTACTAAGCATGTACATCAAGTGCAGCAGACATTAATCTCAACTAAAAAGCCTAGATCCTTAGATTAGAAATAGAGCAGTCATTTATAGGACATTTCATAATTTTCCTAAAAATATTCAGCCCACACTGCATTGGACTGTACCCAAGTTATTATATATTTTTGGAGTCAGAGTCTGTCCATTTTAGAATGACTCCAACTCCACCAAAATGGACACCGACTCCAACTCCACAGCCCTGACTCAAATTATGCTGTCAAGGGGTTTTTGCAATAAGCCAAGGATAAAGTTTTTTTTATGCAAAAAACTAATGTGGAGGTTGTATAAAAAACATTGTTATGGTTAAAAACTGATTTAACTTGCTTTAAAAAAATTATAGTCTCGTTTTTTGCTTTTGTTGCAAAGTCTGTTTCCTGGTTTTGAAGAGAGAATTGCTGCTTCTTTCCCGGCAGAAACACAGCTTTCCTGTTTCACATTAATTAAAAAAAAAAACTCAAAAAAGACTCTTCAGTGCAGCACATGTGTAAATTCCAGGCAAACCTTATCTGAATAGGCTTCCACTTTTACTTATTACATTGACAATGCTAAGGGCTGGAGAGATCTGAATTGATTTTGGCAGGATAAAAAGAAAAAGATAATATATCTTTCATATCTTTTTTACATATAAATTGTATGTAAAACTGAGGTGCTATGTGACCAAGAATGAAACAAAACTATTTGATCATTATTTACTGCAAAGTGCCGAATTTACTCCCAATTCACAACATTATGTTGACTGCATTTTTATGCATCACTTTGCATATTTTCGTTAGTAATACGATAAAACATTGCATATTTATAATGTTTCAAGGCAAACTGGCATTGATATGCAGATTTAATTTTGCCAAATAAAAGGTGGTGAACTGCGGGGATTTCAGCAGGGTTCCTGCTACTATTCAGATAAAATTGAATTTAAAATCTTTAGAAAACGTGGAAACAAAGTGCTGGCATGAGCTACAAATTGTCTTCGCTGCAATGTGGCAAATGGTCTTGTTATATGGCACATACACTTTGGGAGGCAAATTCACATTTTGATAACTATGTCCCATTAATATCTGAATGTAAACAGAAAGTATAAATGTAGCAACAATTCTCAATGAAATCCTCTGGCAAATTACAGAATCAAGAGACCTGTCAGGAAACAAATATTTGTAATACAGTCAGA
>WMED01000275.1:0-25583 GCA_019650415.1 Pipa parva
ATATCATGTTATCATGTTTGATATATTAACTTTATTTATTGGCTTTATTAGACATATAAAAACAAGCTAGAAGATGCCAACATTGCCTAAATGAACATTGTCTAGAATGAAGGAATTTTGATTTTTCAAATTACGTAGATGTCCATTTTCTGTGTTGTTATTTGCATTCTGGCACATGTTATTATGTATAATATTATTATAGGATAATAAAAGTATATAATAATTTAACCAGTGAAAATATCCAGCAGTTACAAAAAATACCCATTTACACTCCAACAAGAAAATGATCTTTTTCATTGTTTTCTTAGTCATTCTTTCTGCAGAGCTCCCTGTGAAAGCTGGATTAAATCTATGACCTTTTTTTCATTGTCTTTGTGCTGGCAACTATATCTTACACAAAACTAGTAAAATTGTATATTTGCACTCATGGGAAGAATATAAAATTGTACAACAAAGCATACACAGTGTTCAGCCTAATAGTCATTGTTTTAGTGCATGCATCATTCTCGTTTTCAGCATGGATACTTTCAGTTTAGTTTGCTAACGGGCATAACATGATGGAATTACTGACAAGCCAGTACAAATTACATACAGTAAAAAATGAGAATTTGGTGTGTTTAGATCCAGGCAAAGAAAGCATCATTCCTAGTTACAATTTAATGCCCTATAAAACATGTTACTGTGATCTGACTTAAGAAGGTAAAATCAGGATAGCAAACACAATATTTTCATTGAAGGCACAAAAGAAAAGAAAAAGAGGAGGAAAAATCAATGAAATTCTGCAAATAATCAAAACTAGCTCTAGTACTTTTTTTTTGTCATGATCCTATTAAATATGGGAAATTATATAATGGCTTTAATGAATTTGCTAGACCGTACCTAGACCATGGCTCAGTGGTTAGCACTGCTGCCTTGCAGCACTGGGTTCTGGGTACAATTCCACCCTGGACTTCATCTGAGTTTGTATGTTCTCCCCGCACCTGCATGGGTTTCCTCCAGGCACTCCAGTTTCCTCCCGCAATCCAAAAACATACATCTATGTGTGTGACTGAATAGGGAACCTAGATTGTAAGCTTCATCTGCCCTATATAAATGAATACATACCACAAATGCTATTTTATGTCCACCAGCTGTTCTAAAGCCTTTTTCTACTTTTTTCCCCTCTCAAATTCCACAGTTAGCCCTGATGGACGAACCCAAGACTACTGTACTTCTAGTGGCTTGCATTTTTATTGCAATTTGAAGTGATTATTGAATTGTAGTATGTATACAAATGATTCAAAAGCATAGATGTATTATTTTTATAGTTTTCTTGTGCTATTTAATGTTTTCCTACTGCGCTGCCAAAACCTAACTTACCTTTTCCTGGTAGGATAAAAAAAAAAAAAAGAAAGAAATAAGAATGTAACCAAGATCTTTTACTAAGCATTAATGTTTTTTATCTTTCCCCTCAGGAAAGGAAGAAAGTTCTTCTTGCCTCCAAAAATCAATACATGTTTGATGTAGCAGGGCTGTCAAATTGTTCAAAGATTTTTTTTTTAACAAAATACAGTAAGTGTAATGTGTTACCTGTAGTTTCTCCACAGGATTGCAAGTAAAATTGTTTTCTTAGCTCGCATTATCTTAACTCATCCTGTCCTGCAAGGTTCGTTCTATCACAGATTGTAAAATGATAAATACGAGCCAGCTACATATGCAGAATGAAGCAAAAAAAAACAAAACAAAACCAGTAAAACTAGTTGCTAGAATTTTTAGCTTTGTATAAACACTAATGTAACAATGTTTCAATGCTGCTACCACTTGAAACCGGCAGGCTCGATGAATGATATGTATTGTGAATGATATATTGTAAAGCATACCTACCAAGGTGTTTAAATACATTTTAAAAATCCTGAAAAAAGTATCATATTATCCATAAAAACGGCACACGTGTGAATGTTCTTTTTTTTTATATCGAATGCCATTCCTTGAAGTACGGATCATCCTTTTTGATTATCCATTCAAGGCACATCAAAGAGCCTATTGCTTAGATTTTTCAAAGCATTGAGATTCCAGGACAAATGCAAAAAAAAAAACTGTTGAATTTACAAAATAAAGCTGAAAATGAAGTTGATTTCTTAACCTGTTGTCAACTCATACGAAAGCAAGGGAGTCATTTTGGCACCTTAGTCACAGATGGCTGGGCAACGCAATCTAAAACTTGCCTAAACAGTGTCATTGCTTGTAATTTCTCTACTGTTTTACAAGAAGAGAAATAAAATTGATGGTGTGTGTAAAATTAAGGTATAGGAAGGATTACTCTTTGCAGTAAACCTATAATCACTGTTTCACATCATCAAATCTGAACACATCAGCTTCATTCTCTATTGAACTATAGCATACTGGAAGCACAGCTAAAGGGACTTAGCTGTTTCAGACGCCTACACTACAGCACAAAATATTGCATACTCCCACTTACCAGCACCATCATTTTAAAACACTCATCTCATCTCATAATATTCTTGAGTCTATTTCACTACAATGTCCTAAAGCAAGAAGCAAATCAATATATATTGGGATTGATTTGATGGAATGGGATTGATTCAAAAATGTTTTGTCAAGTGAGAAGGGCAAGTTTTTGTTTAACTCATAACAATAAAAAAGTGATTGTAAATATCTTTTTAGCACTTAAAAAAAACAAAACTGAATTGCAAACTTTAAATTGCTCTGAAAAAAAAGCAATTCTGTTTCTTTACTTTTTACATCTGTAAATACTTTTGTTGTATACTTTATCTCTGCCTTCATCTATTTAAAGAAGAAATAAAGCATAAACTATTTACCTTAGTTGAAGAGAAGAGGTTTCATACTTAGGGGGTAATTCAGGAAAGTGCGAACTTTCCTGGTGATCCTTCGATTCACTTCGCCGACACTAGTATGCGCTCCCTGCTCTCCTGCACGTGGAGATCAGCAAATGCTTTAAAGGTACTTTGTCTCACCTCACAACCTCTCGAGTCAAATCGCGAGACTGGAATACCTTTAAAGCGTTCGCTGATCTCTGCGTGCAGGAGAGGGAGAGCAGGGAGCACATACCAGTGTCGGTGAAGTGAATTGAAGGATCGCCAGGTAAGTTCGCACTTTCCTGAATTACAACCTTAATGTGCACCTGTCATCTCAAAACACTAATACTAATATAGGTTGTACTAATGAAATAAACATTTTTGTTAATATATATGTATTAAAAAAGTACCTTTAAACAGCATTTCTCTCTTTCATCTTCCCTGTCAGTCTGCCTTTTCTTTCCTCTGTCAGGTGATGATTGTTGACATTATAGCTCCTCCAATCAGATCCCTGCTAGATCATGATTTAAGGTATTTGATTGGAGGAGCTATAATGTCAATCATTATTTAGCCCCGCCCAATCTAGTAACTCTAAACAACAGAAACCAATAACTATAGAATAGTCACCTCAGTGTCACCATATTTCTGTAAGCTAAAGCTACTTACTGTATATAACGGCTTTGAGTGACTGGACTGAACTTGAAATCAAGACAACTAAAAAGGTGATAAAGGGTCACCATACCCGAAATATGTCATGGCACTTGTAATAAAATTTTAGCTTTTCTACAGAATTGCACAGAAGCATCCAGTGTTCCCACTTTATTTATATATGACTGGTAATGTGAAGAACAGGACACGTGGAATTGGAGTATAGACTTTTGGATGCATCTTACAAATTTCTGTAGTACCTATATTTTGTAATGTTATTATTCTGAAGGAAAGCATGCAAATCAGTTTTTGAACTCTTTAATGGATTTAACCATGACAACTTCTTCAGGCAGAGAGTTCCATAGCCTCAATGTTCATACAGTAAAAAAAAACAACCCTTCTATGTAAATGCAGAAACTTTCTTTTCTCTAAACATAGAGGATTCCCATTAGTTATACTTACAGTTCTTGGTATAAATAGATTGTAGGGTATTTATTTTAGATATGTAAAGAGCAAGTATGATTTTGGCCCTTTACTAAGCTGAAATGCAATTTAAATCAAATATCTACCTGTAGCTTATATTTTTCTAATATGTTTAGTAGTATACTCCTGCAGATTCCATGATAATGGCCTGGTTATTCTTTTATTCTGATGCATAGGGCCTGTTTGTTTTGCAATAGCCTTGAAGTACCCAATTGCAGCATGGATATGTTAAAGGCATTTGCCTTTAAATGTTATGTTTTTGAAAAGTTTTTTTAATACTTGGACTTTAAAAGCAGCCTATGCATTTGCTAGGTATTTAGTTTTAATTATTAGTGTTCTATTATATGTATTTATTTGTAATTAATCACCTATACTATGTTTATGTTTGGGGCTCAGATAAGAAATGAGTTGAAATATACATTGCAAGAGAATGGAGAAACAAATGTATTCTGCATCAGAATACACTTAGATAACAGTATCCTGATTTAGACTGAAGGGGCAACACACAACTACTGCAGTAGGAGTGACACGAGGCTCAATGCAGAATAATAACGAGCTAGGTCATGAATAGAGCTTTATTTATAGCAAAACGAACATATGGAAGGATCATGCATCTTATGTGGTTAGGTTAAGATTTAACACAAGCAATATCGTTAACATAACATTGTGCAAGAATAGGAAAATACCTGGAACATACCCACATGTTGTTACAAAGGCATACTCTTCTCAGCAACAACAGCTTTTTAACAGGAAACTACCTAATAAATATCACAGCTGTTGAGTCATACAGGTCAACACCTAACATATAGGTCAACAGCTAACATATAGGTCATCTGTAGCAAATTAAGACACAAATCCATTTCTGTTGCATGTCATGTACTTACTACATTTCCTACACTATGCTTAAAGAAGCTATTGACAAATTATAGGTTTAATATGACTAAACTTAATGTTTCACAAATCTTTGTCCTCCCTCACATAATCAACCATGCACCACAAAAAAATGTTGAAATTCTTTGCTTACAAATACAGTACATGATGTAAAACTCAAACCAGGAAGTTGACATATTAAGGATATAAGGAATGCCACTGAAACTGGAAAAAAAGAAGCTTTTCCTATCATCAAAGAATGCACACTGAATGGGCACACAGTTGTGTATACTCTTATTAAGTAAAAAGACAGTTTGGCATTTATACTTTTACATAAGTGTATATATTAGGAATTGATCCAGGGACATAGTTTGGTAGCCTACTTGGCACACAGTCTGGATAATGTTTTTGCTTATTTTGTGTATATGATTTTTTACATTGACATTTTTCTCTTTGATAAATGTCATCAGATTTTATACCTTATTCTTCACAAAATAAAATTCACTAAAGTTGAAATCAATTACACATCTACACTATGGCATTTTAAGACATTTGGTCATTGAATTTGTTTATTTTATTCATATTTCTTTTTCATTGCTTGTCATTGTGCTCAGGCCCTACACTAGAATATGCTCAACATAATGGAAGTCATAACTAGTAAGTAGAAGTTATCTTGCTTTGTTTTGGTCATTGAATAAAATGTCTGTTTGGGTAGGAATGATCATTTATAAAGAATGTAAACAATAATATAATTAAATGTATGCTCAACCTTTAGATGGAAAGTGGCCAAAGTTATTAGCCTTTTGTCATGCAATGTGCAAATAGTTTTATGAGAACATACTGTGGCGAAAATTTATTAAACTCAGAAAGACCACTCTGGGACTTTCCAAGTTTACTGAAAGAAATCTCGCATTGTTCTCGTGAGATTTTTCGAGATCTCAAGATTGATTTTTTCTGTCTCGATGTTTCAACTATTTTTGAATGAAATGGTACATTTCCTTTCCATTCAAAATTATGAAAAATCAGTATAGAAAAACTTGATCTAGAAATCTCAAAAGAAATCTCACGAGAACAATGCGAGATTTCTCTCGGTACTTCAGAAAGACCCAGAGCAGTCTTTCCAAGTTTAATAAATTTCATAGCAAGTTATTAAGTTATTAGAAATACCAAAACAGTTGGGTCAGTTTTATATCATTATAATTTTATATAATATAATTAGAAGCAGTATAAATATGAACTTACATGGGTTATTTAAGGTTGTACTACAGACACATATCATAATTTTTGTAGTTAAAATAGGTTCCTCTTAAATAATAAATGAAATGATATAGTGAGATCTTTGAAACAAGCAAAATGGGCTTAAGGGGTGGGGGTTGTACTGGTGAGGAGAATGAGATACCAAGGTGTTGAAATTTGTACATCTCATTACAATATCTACTGTATGTAGCTGACTTCTCCAATAACTACTCACTCAAGCTGACACATGCCAGATTCAATTTTTGAAGTTAAATTGATGCATGACTAACAATCCACTGTTGTTCCCTTATAAAGTAGCATGTGTAGGTTTCTATTCTGATAGAAAAAAAAACAAAACATATTTTGATCCAAATTATACAAATGCAGATTTCAACTATATTTGGTTAATAATTATAGTTGATTATCAGTATGGAAGAATTTGAAATAACATTTAAAAATATGATATAATAATATCTTAATGCACAAAGGTCCGTGAGGATAGTAAATCTTCACTGATACATTCTATAATAAAGTCATACTTTTTGCAGTTCTGTACTAGTTGTATCAATCTGAATAAAATCTGATATTAAAATAGCTCTCGTTTAAACTTTCAGAACTGATTAAAAACAAACTTTTTGTTTCTTTCTTACAAAAGAAGCCCCGTTTGAAAGTTTGCCTCCTTTTTAAAAAAAACTATTAATGATTCAAAACTTTTCAATGTCTTGGTTGTAGTTTTGGCTTACTGTTACTTGCATTTGGCAATAAGATATACAATAAGATTCCTAGAATTTACTATTTATTAGGTATTTTATCCAACATTTTTATATTGATACAAATTAATTTTAGTGGGAGCTGCTGAACTGAAAGGCAGTAGGTTACAAACGAAGACCTATGCATATTATATACCTCCATCATTATATAATGAATCAAACATTTCCTTTTGTACAGTGGGGTATTGTGGGAATAAATGTTGGTGTTCATGGTCAAACTGATGTCAATGAACATGTCACCCATTTCCCTGTATAATATATGGGAGTGGAGGAAGTCAGTCATTTAAGACCTGGTAGCCTTTTAAGTACCAAAGTTCCTAAACCCTATCTAAAATAATACATCAAAGAAAACACAATGTATTTAGGTGGTGGTTTCTGTTGGCTTTTGGGTAACCCTTTTAAGTACCAAAGTTCCTAAACCCTATCTAAAATAATACGTCAAAGAAAACACAATGTATTTAGGTGGTGGTTTCTGTTGGCTTTTGGATAACCATACCTAATTCTTTTTCATAAATTAGAGTGTACTTAACAAATTAAATTAATTAAGAAGATAAAGTCACAGGCTTCTATGCTAAATGCCAGCCAGCCTGTTACTAGCTAAAACATCCCCTTACCTTAAGCCCCCTGACCAATGCTGATTTGTAAGCTGCTCATTTGTACAAAGAGACTGTAATGACTTTCACTTCCTATAAATATTCACCAAGTCACAGTGAATTTATTTTATTACTATAGATTTTTCTAATCTTGAAATACTGGAGTTTTACACATCAGAACCATTTTGCTCCAAACATCTATATTGACTTTATTTGTAGCTTTTTAAAATCACATGAGATACTTTTTTCTACAGAAAATAAAACTTTGGGAGGAGCAGATGTGAAGCCATAATAAACTGAAAAATGGGTTTGATCATTGCAACACTGCCAAGAAACTCATCTCTTTAGATTAATAAACAACTGTGCTGTCATGATTAGACTCTTCTTCCATTTGCACTGGAAGTGCCCACTCTAGGACTTGAGGCATAGGTATTCATAGAATTCTATATGTGTGTGTGTGTGTGTGAGCATCTGAGAGAGGAGGGGAGTGCCTAAAACAGGGCTGCCAACTGGGGAGTACAAGGGGTACTGCTGTGGGTGTCCCCACCAGCTCAGCAAGCCAGTGGAATCCAGAAAGTCAGACAGTCAGAGCATTGACATTGTAGGAGCATTGTCCACAGAAACTTAATGGCCTAAAGGGGCAGTGAGTGGTGTAACTGGGCATATTTTAGTGTAAATGGGGCCAAAAATCATGTCGCGGGGCCCATTTGTTCGGATGTAGGGAAATGATGTGATTTCTGATGGAAGCCCTGGGCTAAAACAACAAACCTATCAGTCATGAAAACCGAGGTAGATTTTACATTTTGTCTTCATTAATAAATTAACAAACAATAGAAGCGTACAAAACCTTCTCTTCTGAATTCTGAGCAGACATCCATCTTTATTTTCTACAGTTTCATTTATTTTTATACGTTTTCTCAAAATGAAATAAAGCATCTGAGTCAAAAAAACAAATCTTGAAACTCTTCTACATAACAAAATGCAATATAGATTTTTTCTTTTCTTTTTTTTACATTTTGCTTAATTTCTTTTTTTCACCCTTTCTCATAAGGTGGAGATAAAGTCTTTCAGATTGATGTTGACAGCATGTTAAAATAAAAAAGAAGTGAATGAATATGTGAGAACTGTCTGAGAAAAGCATTAACACCATTTTATCTAATCAAAAAGAATGATCTGAATCAACTTTTGTAGCAGATGCCATGCTGGTTTGTGTGAAATGTTAATGGAACTTTTTTTTTTTTTTTCATTTTCAAGCAATTTCAAAACCCCTTGGCTAAAATGAATGGAAGCTTTTTCTTTCTTTTTTTCTTTTTTGCTATCCTCTTCAAGACTTCACTGAACATTAGTATTAAAATATCCAAAATTCTATTCATGTCTTTTAGAATATACTACAATGCTAAAATGTAAATCTATCTAACTCTTCGAGGATTTTTTTCACAGAACAAGCAGACCTTCAGGCATTTTTTTTTTTGCACTGTACATATGAGCTTTTCATTTAACACTTACTGCTACAGTCTCAATTATTCTTGACACAGAAAGAGACCGCAGTTTTAGTTGCCAAAGCGTATTGTAGTGCAAAGTCCAAATTATCATTGTGATGTATGCTCCTTGTACACACTGGTGGACCTAAAGGTCGTGGAAGTCACAGTGGCAACTGGGCTGGAACTTCAGTGGGTCCAGCTGCCACCACTGTGACCCCTGTAGTCAGAGGCAGCCCTGGCCTTATCGGCGCCCTAGGCAACCCCCCACTCGGCCGCTCCCCCCGCCTCGCGCCGCCCCCCCTGCACCACAACACCCTCCCTCCTTGCCCCTTGCCCCATGGCCCCCACTCACCTCCAACACCACCGTCCAGCCGCGGATCAACTTTAAATCTCCCAATTGGCAGGCATGGCTGTACTTCACATCTCCTGACAAGCAGCCGCGGCTGCAAATTGAGAGATTTAAAGTTGAGCCTCGGCTGCACATAATCTCTCCCAGCCGGCCGGCACTCTAAAAAAAAAAAATGCTAGGGTGCACCCCCCTGGGCAGGCGGCGCCCCTAGCATTTTCCTATACATCCTAATGGCAGAGCCGGCACACTGCCTGTAGCGCACCATGGGGAGGGGGAACTGGTGCCGATCATGCACTGGTCAACCCCTGCTTGTTCATTAAGTAAGGTATTTTAAAGCTTAAGCACAATAGAGAATCTATTCATACGAAATTTAGGAAACTTGGAAAAGCCGAAATGGTTTAAAGTTTAATCGGGAGAAAGCTTTGAAGTTTCTCCTGGTAAGTATCGTGAGATTTTCCTCGTGCGATACTTACTGTGAAAAACTGTTTTTTTTAATTAAATACAGCCATGGAAATGGTAGCCATACAGTATAGCTACCTTTCCATGGATATATTTAATAAAAATAGTTTGTCACGGCAAGTATCACATAAGGCAAATCTCGCGATACTTACCGGGAGAAACTTAAAAGCCTTCTGTAAAGTTATTAAACTTGGAAAAGCACAAACGACTTTTCCGAGTTTAATATATTTTGTATAATTCAAAGTTTAAATGCCTTTTATATACAACGTAACACTGCAAAAGTATTGTCCTTATTTTCTAGAAACATGTAAAGGAGGAAAATAAAGACATGGAAATATCCAAATACTTTAGATGTCTAGTACAAAAAAAAAAAACCCAGATTGTTAGTCAATAAAATTATAATAGAAAGAAAATTTACCTTTTTTATCATCAAAGTACAAGGTTTGCTGAGCTGGATTTGACCACTGGAGGGAGGTGTTATCATTTTGCTCAACTCGGCAGGTCAAGTTTATTGTTCCACCTTCAACCACTGTAACATTCTGTGTGGATGGAAACTGCCCTTGGCTTGCTAAAGGTAGGGATAGAAAATACAGCTGACATTAGCGTGAGGTATACAATAAGGAATCTAAAGCATTAACATGCTACAGGCTGGAGAAGATACAAGAATAAAGGCAAACAATTTTACTGGGATATAAAGAAAAACAGTTAAATCCATTCTAATTTTTCTTTTACTGACATGTAAAAAAATGCACTAGCTTTGGGCCTTACATTAAGTTTGGATAACATTTTTGCCCTTTGTGCTAATATGATACGCCAGTGTAAATAATAATAAATTATTATGTTTACTCTGTATGAAAAATACTTTCTTTTCTTTTACACGTTAAGCCCATGGACAGATTAAACAGAAATAGATAATTTGTATAAATGAAAATAACTCATGCAATGAAAACAGTGGTGAGGTTATTCAGGAACAAAACATGCTAAACATGTAGCAACAAAACAGAAGACATGATTTTATTGTTCTAATTTAATCATATATTTACCATAGTGACACATGGTTGGTTAAAGCATTTTACTGCATTATTGCCATGAGCGGCGCTTGCCTTCTGTAGCGCAGATGCAGCACTATCGGCCTCAGATTTCCAGCTAGCACTGGGGATAGCGTTACACCCAGTACTTCTAGGTTGCCAGCCAATTTGGAGCTGGTGACATCATGCGTGAGGCATGGAGTCTAAGAGGCCCCTGGTTTCAACTTTAATACCCCACAAGGAGGTATTGGGATTATCTGCAAGGGAAACCCAGGTCAAGGTTCTCAAGTTCACCCCCTGTAAGGTGGTAGCTGGCAGAAAGAGAAGATATGGCTAGGCATCTGTAACATTAGAGGACTGTCTCTTTAAAAAGCAGCAAACTAAGAGGAATTAGGAACAGGAATCCAGAGGATAGAATCAATAAAGAAACAAAATAGTAGGCACACTAACAGGGCTAACACTACAGAGCCTGTATATAGCTTGAAACTTAGGCACAGAGTGCCCAAGCAATCAGAATTTAAATCTCTTCCCACACTTTAGCGCAATGGGAGCACTCCCAACATGCACGTCGCCTCGAGCAGCGGCTGAAACCGCTCCTGACAATTATATGCAAAGTTGCAACCTGTTTCTACATAATTCTTCATGAACAATAGTTTATTGACTTGGTAGGTTGATGACACACTGTGTAGTTTGATGCGCACATGTCCTAAAGACCTCTTTACCTATTCAAACAATCATAGCGCCAGTAGTTATTTTCTTGTGATAAAATGATGTTATTGTATATTTGAAGACATCAAACAAAAATTAAAGTGTGATAAACATGGAGAAAAGTAGTTTCCAGTGTATGTTTTCATTTACTGCATTCACCCAAAAACACGAGTAGTAAACTTTTCAGTGCGACGTTGTGTTTATTTACCAAAATGTATATATAATGTATATATATATATATACATATATATATATATATATCAAAATATGCAGTTTTAAAAAGTGAAAATAAAGTGGTAATTCATTGTGTTGCTTTAGTCATAAATTGTACCTCTCTTACACTTGTGTTGTTCTTAAGAGCTTGCCAAATTACAATCAAAACGATAATTAAACAAGACTGATGATGTCATTGCCTTCATATTGTATAGATACATGTTTTCCCACTGTCTTTGATTGTGCCAACTATTTACATTGAAATTGCTTTTATTTACAACAAAGCTAATGCCGTCTAGCCACCCTGCTTACCAGTTCAACTATAACACCCTGGAAAAATCCTGACAACTACATTGTTATACAACATTCATGATTTTGTGTTCTTACACTCTCAAGCCCTGAAATACCCATTTTGATTTTGGGATATTGGAAAGTGAGTTTTAGGCACACTGAAATACTGTCAGTATCTGCTGAGGCGCTAGTGTTCTGGCACTAACAACTTTTCAGATGTTCTTCAAATCACTTTACAGCTTCTTGATTGGCTGAACAGTGAAGCTTCAGTCTTAATGGAAAAGGTTTAAGAAAATAACCTTATGATGAAGAGTGGATACAAAATTGTCTACAGATTATATAATGCATACTGTACAATCAACTTTTTTGAATCAGGAGCTCCAAATCATCTTTCCCATCACTGACACATTTTTAACAGATCACTTATGCAAATGCTTTTAACAACACAAATTTTTTTTTTTAAGTTTGTTAAAATATTACAGCAATAGTTATTGTAAAATATCAGTTATGGTATTTGCTTTTCCCATATATACAATTATCCAAATGTTTCCATTTAATCGTGGTTTCTTAGTGAGACGTCAGAGCAATAAAAAAAGTTATCTGTAGAACTGACTCCAAGAAGATTTATACAATTTGTAGAAGTGTAACAAATAGACAGGAGAGGAAGATTGAGAAAATGGTTCTGTCACAACTCTCTTTACTGTACTTTTTTACCATAGACATGCGACAGAGCTGATTTTACCATACTTTGTGAGGCCTAGTTTGACATTTGAAACAACTCATCAAATATTCCGATTTATTGTGAATGGTTTCACCATAGCACTGCAGGTAAATTTACTATGTTATCAGTTAATTGATTGGGGAATATTCACTAAGACCAGTTTGACTTTTCTCGATTAGTTTCTCCCTGTTTCACTGTATTTTTTGTATTTCCTTTACTCTTAGATTCCCTTGATTTATGAAGGATCAGTAAAATGTTTAATCAATTGAAACAAATTATCAATAAATATTGATTGGTTGAAAGTGGCACAGTTTGCAATGATTTTCTATGAAGTTCAGCTCCTATTACAAATCAATATCGTTAACTTTTTTGATGTCAAACCTTGTTCAAATGTGGCTAAATGACAGGACTAATTCCATAGGGAATATTGTGTTTTGGACAGCAGGCAAACACTTGTGGGCGATACATATTTGATTTGAACAGCATTATAAATAGACAAAAACAGTGATAAGTTAAAAACAGGCTGTTTTTCCAGCATTAATTATTTATATATTTAGTATATTTCCCCAAATTAGATGTTATGTACATAATTTTGCCAATATCGATATCGCAATATCGAATTTTTCAGTCATTCTGCCATTGAAATCAATGGTTTGTTTGAATTTCGATAATGCGATATTGATATTACCGATATCGATAAACTTCCGATATAGCGATATCGGCAATATCGATATCGCGATATCAGTAAAAACCGTTTGATATCACGATTATCGATTTTAATAAATTTCGCCTTTAAGTGTTAATTTCAGCTAAGCTCACTCTACTGTATATATGCCCATACTAAGAGCTTTGGAAGTAATTATGATCATATCAAGAAACTTTTCTACTGTAATTTCCAGACCATTATTGCATATTTCACATTTGAATTGACCATTCAAAATTATACGCTAACATATTGTTAATGTCACATACATTATTTAAAATGATTAACTGTATAATCATATTAATCATGGTTCTTCTCTAGCGTGTTATCACATGGGTACCACAGTCTGCCTGTTTGATTAATTATTATAATAATTTTGAGTGGTGGGTTACATGTTAAGTAGAAATGAAAAATTTAGCGCTGCATGACATGAAAGCTAGTACCTTAAGATCACCAGATTTCACTGATGAAACCATTATTTTGTTAATAGCAATATAGACTACAGTTGACTGTGAGGCTATATATTTCTACTGTAAAGATAGCGTGTATTTAAATTGTAAAGTGAAAAAAGACTGCTGCATTGGAAAGAAGGATCAGGTAAAATACCCTTATGCAAGCACAAAAAGTACTATGAGATTTTTAGGACTAAAATAAATCAATCACAAGACAAAACTATTTTTTCCTCTGTTTTTAAATGACCAGAAATTTGCATATCTTCTGCTTAAAAGATGGAACAACCTTTTGTGGACATATTGGTTTTTCTGCACAGGATGCATGATGGGTAAAATAGATTATGAAAATTGTATTTTTCGAAATGAGTTAATATGTAAGGTGTATGCATCTTCACAGTACGATCATTTACTGTACTTGAAGAACACTCCAACGTTTATGAATCAAAATGGAGTTAATGATCACAAATGTGATCAAAACAATATTTTATGTCTTAAGAAAGGGGATGTTCTTGGTAATTAAAAAAGTGAAACCACTATGAGAAATACATTGCAAAACATATTGCTATGACAATTCAATGGTAAAAATGTATAATGGAAATTTGATTGCTATGGATTAATATATTCTTGATTGTCTTAAAGGTTAAATGAACTGCCAGTGTAGAATACATACTAAATTATGTATGCACATCTTAATCGTTTAACTAACCCAGATTGTATAATAAGGAGGTCACAGTCAGATATCTACAAACAAATGACTATAATTTATAGCTGAAATATGCACAAAGAATATATAATGTATTACAAATTATATATTTTTTTTAGTTCTAAGAAGACACAAAGATATGTTTACGAGAGAATGCATAAGAGAAAACCCCAGATGAAACTTTTGTTAATGTTATGGCAATGTTTCTCTGTATCTTCTAATATCCCAGCAGGTTGGTAGGTCACGGACATTTATACTCATTCAGGCGCAGGCTGTCACAAGAATGGAGGAAATAATGTGTAACTCTGTGTGTTTGGTACTTTGTATATGCCTTATATCCATTTTATAGCTGGGAAAATTCTACTCGTATGTATTTGTATTGTATTTATTCATTTATATAGCACTGATATATTATGCAGCTCTTTATAGAGATTTATTATTCACTTCAGTCCCTTGCCTCATGGAGCTTACAATCTAGTTTCCCTATTCAGTCACATTACACAAAGACAGACAAAGATGTATGTTTTTTTTGGATTTAAATATTTCTGTTGTGATTTTGCTTTAAATTAAGGTGTAGTATTGTATCAAGTAGTTTAGTTATTTAGGAAAAGAAAAACAAGTTTAGTTTTAAAGCTTGGGCGAAATTTAATAAAATCAAAAACTGTGAATGATTTTTACCAATATCAAAATTCAAATGAAATGTTTAATCTGTTTATTTCAATAGCAAAAATCCACAATATCGCTGGAAAATTCAACATAGCGATATTGATATCAGTAAAATTGCAATATCGCGATATCAGTAAAAATTGTTCGATATCGGCAATATTGATTTCGCGATTTTCAATTTTATTAAATTTCACCCTTAGCATTCAAAAGAAAATGAAAGTCACTTAAGTTGCTTGAATTGGAAATTTTATTTCCTGGTGCTCAGGAATTTGGCAGGTATTCTAAACAGAGTCTCAGCATCAGAACCACAAATGATCAAGACCCTGGAAACAATTTAATATTTCAGGCTTAAGTTTCTACTGATTTCAATCAAAGCAATGCTGACTGGAAAGACCTGAACTGATTTTAGTAGGACAAAAGTAGAGATAAAAAAGGGAAGATGAAGGAGATAAAATTAAACCAGTGACATTTCAAAATATATAATGTAATTGTATGAAAACTTGATTTGTTATGGAAAATTTTAGAGAAATGTTTTGCTGTCAGGTTTTGACATTCTACAAATGTTTTAAAAATCTAAAAAAGAATTAAAAATATAATTAGATAGTGTTTCTATATTTATTCCTCCAAAAGATGGCAACTCAAGCTCAAATCAAACATCTTAAAATGTATGTTCAACATCATATAACGTGAAGGCTCATTGACAATTATGTTCCAAATTTGCAGTGGTAAATAATAGTATGTTGAGAGAGACTTTGCAATATGTGGCAAAATTAAAGTGAAGCACATTTTTATCCAGTTTCATGCAGACTCATGTTAAGGTTACCCAGTTGCTTTTGACTTCTATGCATCTTAGGGAAAATGTAAGAAACATGTTTTGTCAGGCATGCTGTGTATCTGGTTACAGAATAAATAAAACACCATTTGCAAAAAACTGCCAATGAGTAGTATATCCCCTGCATTATAGAATTACTGTCAGTGTATTTTGCAGATACCAAAAATACAACCAAAAAAGATGGACTTTTTCATCCTTGGCAGTTCTTTTAACATAGAAGCTACAAGAACTATTTTGCATATTTACTAAAGGGCAAAATGTTCCTTTCCATTTTTTTGTGCAGTTTGAGTTTTTCTTTTCAGTTTTGACTGCATTTTCTAACTTCACAATGGTCAAAAATTGGAATAAATATACCCCTTTGTCTACAATTAGGAGAAAGGCAATATGCTAGTACAAAATGTACCCCAAAATACAGGCGACAACACCATACACAACATATTGATAATGCTTCTTAATAAAAAAGTCATTAATAATTTCCAAAAATGTTTTCTGAGCAGAAAATGATGAATTCAATGTGGGAAGAAATTGTGTAGTGGAATTGTGAGCTGAAATGTTAATACAATTATGAATGAATATCATTATATACAAAACAGATGCAAACACAAATCAAAAACTAGATTTCACCATGTAAGCATCTGTGTCACCTGGAGAAAGTTATTGAACAGAAATGTATTCAAAAAAGAAATCTGAAATATACAGTAGGAAAATTGTAATTATTCTGAGGACTGATACCCTGTGGTATTGGACAAAATAATGAATGATTTATACATGGGATTCTACCTTTATAATCTTTGCTCTTCTGCTACTTTTCCACAAGATCATATTTTGCTACAATATATACTTCATATAATTTTGAAACTATTACCAAGTCTGTTTTACTTCCCAAATAACAGTGATTAAGCATTCAGTAAAGTCCTTATTTCAAAACATAAGAGCCTACACTTATTGACAGTTTTGAATAGACAGGCTAAAGTAATTCCAGCAGGCAATTTTTTTCCCACGATGAAGAAACAAATTTGTAGAACTCTAATGTGTGGCAGGTGCATTATCCTATGGTTTAAATCTAAGAATGCAAAGTTACCCTAGACTGTTGGAAGAGATGAGAAAACTGTTTATGTTTAATTTTAAACAACAAATGCAAACTGTGAATTTTAGGAGCTGATTCATTAAAGAGTGAATTCTCCAAAAAAATTTGCTACACATGACATAAATTTCCTCGTAATGTAGAAAAATCATTTCTGCTTATTCACTAAAATGCATACTTTTTTTGCACTGATGACACAAATTATTGTGAAGGGCTTTCTGTGAGTAATCTAGAAAAAAGTATATAAGCAGTAGCAGATTGTAGTAAATTCAAACTGAATAGGCATATTGCCCCAAACTGACACCATCTTTACATGCAACATATTAGAAATGTGCATGTATTACTATCATAAAGAACAGAGTTGCCAGAACTCTTTACAACAGTCATCATCAGTCATCAAATGTTTGTTTGCTAATCAAGCCCTGAAAATACTGGTTTTCTCTTATCAATTTTTTTATATTTACCATAGATATATCTGTAAATTCAAGCACTAGGAAGCAAAGTCCTTTGGCACCATCTGGCCCCTCATAATGACCAAGCTGTTTAACTAAATAATATACTGTAAGACAAAGTCAGGAAGATAGATATCCTGCTCAGATTCATATCTTTACTATAGAGGTAACGAGGCCCTGGCCAATTTATTGTCCCAAATAAATTGGTAAGGTGTTTAAAAGAATGATATTGAGACAGCCATGAGTGTAGTACTGCAGCATTGATATCAACTGTATGCAGAAAAGAAATCAGGGTGTCAAAGGAGGATCTAATATCTCCAAACAAAATAGACCAGTGTGGTACCATCTTTTTATATATTGAGAATATCATACTAAACTCCATGAGCTCTGTGGATAGAAAAATAGTTTAGGGATAAGGGACATATATGGAGTAGAGACCGAAGTGAATTGTATGTTATAGCTATTATAGATTTATAATGTAGTTAAAATTATATGTTGCCTAGTGGGACGGAAGCATGATTGGATGATACAGTAGAAGTCTGTAAACTCCTGATTTCTACCTTATGTTTTCCATCAATACATTTTTAATGGGTTTCAAATGTAGATGAGTGTTTCTAGAGCAAGAATGGAACCACGCTGAAAGAAGATGGGAATGGTTGGAGATGTATTTGGAAATATAATTAACATACGTTAGATATGTTAACATTTCCTTGGATCAGAAATCAGATTAATACAGAGAATGACATAGAAAGACCTAAGGGATTATTCTCTAAAGTCCAAATTCGACTGTCAAATTCTCAAACAGCCAATTCCCATAGCAAATCTGCAACTGTCGACAATTCTCCCATTATAAAGTCACAACTGCGACAATTTTAAAGCTGTGGCTGTGACAATATTTCCATAGTAAAGACGAGACTGCGACAGTAGCAGTCTATTGAGACTGTCTTTAGCTTTACATGACAATTTAGACTTTAGAGAATAACCCTTTACACTTTTTTTTAACATGCATTGTGAGATATACAAAGAGTATCATAAACTGTGATAAGGATTTGTATACCATAAGAAGCAGGACTTAGTAAAACATTGGTCTATATTTTATGAAGCTTTAAGAACTTGTGTTTGGAGTTATTTTGATTATGTTATTCCCACCACTATAACTAAATGCACTTCTAGTATGTTAGTAAATAATTCACTTCCTATGCTGAGAAGTAATGAAGCTGCCTAGCCAAGCCACATATAATTAAGATATTCATAGTATCACATACACAATGTAACAAGGTAAAAATCTGCATCAAGGACAACATAGTTTAAATAATGAACACATAAATAAGGACAATAGGACTTTCCAAGACATATTAAAATAACCTTTATACCAGAAATAAAAATACAGCAGTGCACTTTTCAACAATGTATCTGTGTTTAGTCTCTATGGATACTGCTTTTTAACTTTAAAAATTCACTGTCTTGCATCTCTTTCTACGCATTTATTATCTTCATGTAAGACAGAGATGAGACTTGATTTTTTTTATATATATGTTTATATGACATATGCCAGCTTTTTATTTAGGAGTAGCTCATTTGTTCTAAACATTTTTAAAGACTGTTAATAACTACCTATCGCTTACTTAGCACAGTAGCCGAACTACATTTTGCACTGGATAGATAGCAAGGGATGCTGGGAGGAACATTGCAATGGATATGTACCAATAAAATTAAATTGTGTGCAAATAATGTTTTCCTGTAGTTTTTTTTTTTTTGTAGCTCACTGAAGGCAGTTAACTATCCTTCAAGTGATATTTGTAGAGTCAGAACTATGGGAGTCGAATCAGTTGCAGTGGCAACTGGGTCTGAATCAATGGATGCAGGGTGACAAGAGGGGGCAAGCTCCCTACCCCCGGAGGGACACCCGGCAATGAAAAGGGGTGCATTTGGAGTAGCTCTAACCTATCTATGAGCCCCTCTGTCCTGCCTTTTTCTGTCTAATGGATGGCTGCATCATGAACCCCCCTGCACTAAGCTCTGTGGACACCCATGCCAGAAGCCACAGTGGGCCTGACCACTGAGACCAATCTGCAACCCCTGGCATGCACCCCTCTGCAAGTACATTTTGATTAGTTGTTTTGGGCAGCACAGCAGAACATAGGGGACCTGGTGTTACTGGATATTTTCATGTATACACATCCAGGTGAGTTACCATAGTTTTTGCCACAGATGAGGCATTCTCCAGACAACGTTATTATGCTCTAGCACTGATCTTTACGTATATATTTTATTTTATCCTTAATTAGTTATTTATGTTTTGTATATATATTTATTCACCAGTGTTTCAGCTCATTGTTACAGCTCTTATTCCCCTCTATCTATGTATGTAAGTCTTCCTCCTATGTAAGCTCTACAGGGGGACCTCCAACCTCTTGTGTCAACCATAACCTGGCACTAAAAGTGTTGTATCCTTGGGATATTATACTTGTATTGTGTAATGCACTTTTCCCATGTCTGTGCTATATTTGTATTGCTGAATTGTACAGTGCTACATAAACTTCTGGTGCTTTATAAATAAAATTATACATACACACATAATTCTTGCTCGTCATATCTTGCAGCCTGGCCAACTACTTGATGTGATGTAAGTAAGAAGCTTTTTATAAAAGTGGTGAATCTTACAGCGATGTTTGAGAATCCGTATGCTACATTAAAGGATGTCTTGATATGGATAGAGATCCATGGATCCCGAGGAGATAAGATCTGCGGACCACCAGTGCGTATTTCTTGAAGTCCTTGTGCCATATGAACATATTGGCCACAGCATTTTCCAGCAAAAATAGAGAAGTGTTCAGTTGATATACACCTGGTAGGTGAGTTAACATTCCATAACTTGCTAGGAAAAGAATTGATGCCTCAAAGTTATGTCAGAGAAACATATCTGAAGGATATAGGATATGTCTAATACTTAAGTCAGAGAAACATAGTTGAAGGATATAGGATATGTCTAATAGTTATGTCAGAGAAACATATCTGAAGGATATAGGATATGTCTAATAGTTATATCAGAGAAACATATCTGAAGGATTTAGGATATGTCTAATAGTTAAGTCAGAGAAACATATTTGAAGGATATAGGATATGTCTAATAGTTATGTCAGAGAAACATATCTGAAGGATATAGGATATGTCTAATAGTTATGTCATAGAAACATGTTTGAAGGATGATATAACTGAAATATTGTCTTTATTATTGTTTGCTTTGATATTATTTTTCCTACAAGATTTGTTATATGTAAGGCTTCTATAATAACAGTTCTTTTGCCTTAAATAAATCTTGTGTTTAGAGCAAATTCTGCGTTCTAGGTTTTCTTCAGGGTGGGAAATCGAACCAGGGTCTCAAACTTGAGCTGCTAATATTAATAAGGCTGAATTGGTTTTAATAGTCTAATTAACAGACTATTATTCATAATTATTTTCATGTTTTATTTATAAAACAAAGACTTATAAATTACATTTTTGTAATTGAAATAGACAAGCATCATAACAAAACTATGTAAACTGTAAGTTACTGTTATAACTATAAAGAACCAAACAGAAAGTAGAAACATTACCATTGCTCTTTAATAAATACACAGTGTACCCTGTAGAGCTCTTTTTTGTAAGTCAAGGGCAAATGCTAAGGAAATAATATATTGTCACTCACTCTGCTTATTATCTGAATCTATTTGGATATTTACTGTAAGTGTAACGAGCGATGCTTGCATGCATGAACTGCTCATAACTTCTGCCTGCTTAATGCCAGAAAGCACTGTAGAGATATAGCTCTTACAGCGCTTCCGGGTTCTCAGCCAATCATGTCCAACTGATGTCACTCGTGACATCAGTGGTGGGGAATTTAAAAATGAGCACTGTGGGTAGCACAGTGCTTGAGTATTCATGTCAGCATAGATGAATACTAATGGATCTTCAAGCTTGGCATTTGGTTCAAGATTATCTGCCTGTCTGTACCTTTTGTTGCAGCCTGATATTGCCTCAGAGATATAGCTTCTTAAAGGGATCACCTCCATGTGTCTTCAGCTAAGAGGTTCTGCAGCAGCAGAGAGAGTCTCTTCACAGCTAGCACCACAGCTTCTTTTGAGTTCAGCACTGGTTTGTCTTTACAACATTGAGTGAGGAGTGATAGTCCCAGGAGTTGGTAATGTACTCTGCGCTGTTTCCAGGAGGTGCTGTGAGTTATAGTTTTGTGGGTGCCCATGGGTGCTGTGAGTAACGTTTCTACTAGCTGTTCCAAGTGATCCAATTGCAGTTCAGCTGTTCCAGGTTTCTGCCAGTGTTTCCATGTGAGTTATCCAGCTACCATCAATAGGGGGTTAACTTGAGGGCCACGACCTGGGAAGTGCCTGCCTGGGAGGTGCGTTTAGTAAGCCCTAGTGCTTCCGAAGACATAACAGGTTCTGAGTTCACTATATTGCCTCTAGTGGTGACCCAGTTCCCATGGTAACCCCTTGTGTGTTCCCTGAGATCCGTGACATTAGGTAATCCTAAAACTTAAAATACTTCCAGCAATTAACACACAAGCAAAGGTCTAATACAGTCTTCTGTATTTCTTAGACAGATATAAAAATCCACTATTGGATCACAGATTGTCAAGGTCCCCATTAAAAGAACATACCATATATCTTTCCTGAAATCAGTACGTCTACTGAGACCATACCATTCATAACTCACATTTAAACTGCATTCCAAAATTGTTTATATGCAGAGCTGTTATTCGTGTAGCGATAATCAGTCCATGAGAGTTGCACTGAAGAACGATTCAATAAATAAATCAATGAAGTCCTTTTATATCATCTCTTTTGCTGCATGATTAACTCAAGTGGCAAAGACTGAATTCACATAGGAAGACATTTGGCTCAATATTTCTTTTTTAGTTTATTCCTTCATTTCTTTTTTTTTCTGTCCCATTTCTGAAATGGTTTTGTATGTTCTTTTTCTTAATTATGGAGTAATCTTCAAGAAATCTTTTATCTCTGACAATTTGTTCCTGTTAAGTACATGTGAGCTGAAAATAAGACTCTGCTCTTACTCTTGAGGGCTTAAATAAAGATTGCTGTATACATATTTCATGTTATAAGCTACACCTGCGAAGTGGGGTGTCACAGATGCACAGTATGTGGTACATTATTCAGAGGAAACAATGTGCTCTGATTAACTCCACCATGAAAATGTCTCTTAAATTTTCTTCAGTCACATGTTACTCTGATTTGTAACTGATTCTAGTATTAGGTCTATATACAGTGTATTTGTGTGTGTGTGTGTATATATGAAACAGGAATCTCTCTGTTTATTTTTAAGACTGCCATGTAAGTCACGTCCATATTTACTTCCTAATGAACTGTTTGTGTGAGCGAGCTGTTTCATGTTGTTGGAGAAAGCCGGTTTATTTTGCTATTCTGTACAGTATATGCTGACAAAAGCCTGTTTATGTTTTCTGAAGAAAGCTGTTTTACATTTCTGCCACAAACCAATGCAAACTAAAAATCAACTGGAATGTTGGATAAACTTCTATTTTACCATGTTTCTTTATTTACACTGGCACGGCCAATGGCCTACATAATTCCAATTTGTAATATATATACAGTATATACTGTATATATATATATATATATATATATATATATATATATATAAAACTCATTCAGATCCATATTCATTCATTTGGAAGCTCAGGAGCTCACCACCAACAATACCCATCCATACCTGTATCCATTTTGTGTGTATGGCCCCCTCCTGGCCCCCTACATACTCAAGTGCTGCAGAGCTTCTTCAGTCTGAGGAGTGCATCAGGAGAAATGACAGCCTCCCAATGCACCCCCTACTCTCTTCATGTGTGGGCTTCTCTTCCTCAGTTAGTTGTTAGGGCCTGCAATGCCCCTTCCTTGGTGTTTCATGGCCATTTTTCACATTTGGCAGTACAGCCTCATGGAGTGCAAGGGAAAGACCCTGCTCCACAAGAGGAGCCCCTAATGCCTAGTCCTGCCTTTGGAGGGTATCAGGAGAAGCCCGGTACCAAATCTTAAAGGGCCATATGCCAAATTAGTGTATTAAACAGGCTAGTAACCATGTATCCTCCTGCTTTGTAGGAGAATCTCACCTCCATATTCATACTGACTTGCATGGTTAAATGATCCAGTCCTAGTGACCAAAGCCAGAACCACACACTTAAAGTGCCAGCTCATCTGAGGATTCCTTTTAAAGATACAGTGCACTTTCAAAAGCAACAATATCAGCATTTATTTTGAGTACCCTGGGTTGACAATCCTATAGGGGCAGCTGCTTGTTTAATGTACCAGATAAAGAAGTATTTGTGTCTGCATCTATATTACTCTCTTATCTACCTTATCTTCTATATTTTGTGCTACAACTTAATAAAGATTGTTGCTTGTATTTTAACACTAAAGTCCCTGGCACCCATATTTTTTTTACAACGCACCACTTTCTCTTACGCCAAGTGCCCACAATCCTCTGAATCAGGGCATGAGCTCACTCCAAAGGTTAGAGTCTGCATATGTAATTGATGTTCTACCGCTATCCTAAGCTTATGGTAAAGGTGCTGTACAGTCCCAGAAAACACCAAATTTAAAAACAGTGTTGCATGTATTTAAAAAAGAAATGAACCAATCCCACTTCCATGTCTTTAGCATCACATTAAACTAGCAATGGTGCTAAGCACTCACTATTTTTTCAGCATTGAGTTAATTACTATAGTGCAATATGTTCAAACAGTCTCCTGCTTTTATTGTGAAGGAGTGACAAGTCCATAGGGACTTAGGAAGGGAGATAATTAGACTAGGGCCCCCATCCCCATAGCACTGATGGGGTTGGGGGCCATGGGAGCGGGTCAGCAATTGACCTCCTCCAGGTGAAGTTTCTCTGCCCACCCTTGGCTAAAAGGGGTGGTGGCGTGCGGGTCAGTGCTGACCACCTTGCTTAATATTGATGCTCCCCTACCCCAATTAGTTAACAGGGTAGGGGGAAGAGGAGGGGGTTTCTTTGGGACCTCCTCCCAGTAGCGATCCCTCCACCCCCACATAGAGGTTGGTGGGAGTGGGGGAGATAGGGGGTCCCAGAGACCCCTACTAGTATTATTTATGTTCCCACTACCCCACAGAGACATGGGGGTAAGGGAGGAGGAGCGGCTCCCTGGGAGTTTCTCCTAGAGGTAGTGATCCCCCACCCTGCATAGCAATGGGGGAGGGGGCCCCCTACCCCACATCGACACAGAGGGGCAGGGGGGAGGGTGCATAGAAGCGGCTCCTATGGAACAGCTTCCGGCACTTAGCGATCCCCTCACTCAGCCTAGCACTAAGTGAGGGGTGATACTGGGGGGTGGTGTGGGAGTCCCTGGGACCCCTGCTATCTGGGGTTTATGTAGGTTATAGTAATTATTTCCATAGCGCTTGTATTGCAGTAGCGCTATGGAAATAATTGTGTTTTAAATCATTAACCACTTACTTACCAGTTAATGATTTAAACAGAGCTGGATGGGTGCTGATTCTGGAGGGGGGAACAGGGGAATCAGGGGGATCAGAAGAAGATGTGGGGGTCCTAGGGACCCCTACTAGATCATTTTATGTGGTTTAAACTAATTAGTAGTGCTATGGAAAAATTCAGTTTTAAATCATAACCACTTACTTGCCGGTTAATGATTTAAATAGCTCTAGTTATTGGCGATAATCATCACTGGTTATCGATTATCGACTGAAAGTCTACAATAACTGGTTATTAACCCGATGACGATTATTGCCTTCATTGCTCATCACTACTGCACAGCACTTCTGTGTTGTGTATATGTATATATACTGTATATATATATATATATATATATATATATCAGCATTTCTCTCTGTCATCTTCCCTGTCAGCCTGCCTTTTCTTTCCCAAGGGTCGGGTGGGCAGGGCTAACAGAATGATTGACAATATAGCTCCTCCAATCAGATCCCTTAAATCAAAATCTAGCAGGGATCTGATTGGAGGAGC
>WMED01000275.1:25794-38395 GCA_019650415.1 Pipa parva
TTTATTTCATTATTAGAACCTAAATTAGTATTAGAGTTTTGAGGTGACAGGTGCACTTTAGGCTACATTCTTTTGAGGAATTCAGTAACCACCACAGACCAAAGTATCTTTTAATTTACTAATTCACAACATTGCCCAGATGTTTGTACCTCTTGTTCTATTTGCAACTGACTGGTAAAAGTTCAGTGCTATTGGTTGTTAATGAGCAGCTTTCTGGACCAGGAAAAACATTGTTTATGCTAATTCAAAGCCCCCATTGTGTTTTCATATGTTAAGAGGCCATAAGCCCTTAAAATGTGTAAATCCAAAACTGATACAATGAAAGGAAAAGACAAAGATACACCAGTGTTCCAGGCAAACACTATTGTTAGGCTAGGTTCACACGAGCGTATTATGCTCAGCACATAATATGATAGTGTGAAAAGAAAAAAAAAGAAAAATACACTGAGCGTATTTTTATTTTGTACTTACCAGCGACAGTGTGAACGCTCCCTCGGCATTCACATCACTTCCTGTGTTTCACATTTTGTGTGCAGCGTATAATACGCTGGTGTGTCTGGAACCAGGTAAGCACCACCATCTTGCAATGAGCTGTATTTTTTTCTTTTTCCCATGAGCGTATTATGCGCTGAGCATAATACGCTCGTGTGAACCTTGCCTTCATGTGAATAAGTAAACATTTTGGAGGTGTACCTTATGCACTGAAGAAGGGAGGTATGAAACATTTGCTTATTTACCTCAATAAAGGTACATGTGTGGCAGACCAATGTGCCCTCCTGTTTTTCTTTTCATTTGATCAGTATAGGGAAAACCGACCCATGGGTGTGAAACCCAGGTGAGAAAAAGAGACACGTGTGTGATTAACTGATAAAGGTATATATTACAGTAAATCAGAACTGGCAACTTCCCCGTTCTACATCAGGCTAACTAGGAATTCTGGGACTGAGAATTAATTCTCACCCATAGTTTGTGGTTCACAGGCTGCTTGAGGCAAAGGAATTCGGGGGAACATTTATCATATAAATTTGCACAAGCCAATTCCTGTCCACAGCTGTTATTAGTACTATCTGCCTGAAGACCAGTTTTGCATAATTCACTTCCACAAATTGACAGTATCCATTATCGTTTTTTAAATGAGTTAAAGCTAACCGTATTTACAGTTTTCTTGTATCCTGCTTACACTTGCTCATCACCCCTATGCTTTGACTTAATGAATATATTCTCTCTAAACCAAGCTCTTTATTCCTCTTTACAAAGTATTACTATAGATCATAGAGTCTCTCTGCAATCTTTTCTATCACATCATTGCTTGTGCCTGATATCAGATATGCCAATAGCACAGACTTATTACTGTAAGATTTCTATTTAGTCCATCCTCTTTTCATTTATGTCTGGAATGCCTGAATTATGCATTAGATGTGATATATTCTTACTACAATGTTGCCTTGGGCCTTTATCATGTTTTTTTTTTTTTTGCATTTACTCTAGTTCATTTCCTATTTTGGCTAGTAAATGTTTCTGTATATTTGATTTGAGACACAATCATGTAGAATATATTTGAACATACAGCGCTAGTCACTTTAGGGATTTCGTTTCATATTAAATGATAAACTAACTGCAATAGATACACATGGGAAATAATAAACTACTAAATTGTAATAATGAAATGGAAAGTCAAAAATATTTTGACAATATATTTATCCGCCGGAAGTGCTTCACTATGGGGCAGTTCGGTGGCTCAGTGGTCAGCACTGCTGCCTTGCAGAACCAGGCCCTGGTCTCAATTTTGTCCTGGATCTCACCTGCAAGGAGCCTGTATGTTCTCCCCGCACCTGTGTGGGCTTCCTCCGACAATCCAAAAACATACATCTGTCTGTGTAACTGAATAGGGAAACTAGAATGTAAGTTCCACAGGGCAGGGATGAAGTCTATGAAAAACCTTTGTAAAGCACTGCGTAATATTGGAGCGCTATATAAAAAATGAACAAAATGCAAAGAAAAAAAAACATGTGGCCAGCACCATGAGATAGGACCCCTCAGTCTGGGGAGGAGCTGATCCATCAACCGGAAAAGATTGGGGAGCGCTGTTCTAAAGTACTGTTATGTTTGTGTTTTTAAGTTATCCTTCTGCTATCCACTGGCATCAAATCCTTCACTCATTGCCCTATATTTGCATCATTTCAAGACTGTCTATTGTTGAAAGTTGTTCTTCAAGTGCTCTGTTTATGGCCTCTTAACATATGAAATGATACCAGAATCCTTGACTAGGGAAGTGGGATGAACAACAAATTGTGTTACAGATCTTCCTACTTAAAATTCATTCAATTTTTAACATGTTTAAAAAAAAAATGCTAACTGCAATATCAGTAGGAAATTTCAGTGCCGAGAATGTAAAGAGAAAATGCAGTTGTACTCATGGGAACACTTTTAAAAGATGCTCTGACTGGGCACTATCTATGCTAAGCATTTATGTGACCTTATTGTTTTAATTGTAGTTCATAGTTCTGTCTATGTGACAGGGACATCCATTCTCTTGTTTCAATCATCAATTGGCACTAAAAATTTGGGCAAAATTTAATAAAATGGAAAATATCGATATTGCGATATCAATATTACCAATATCATGATATCGAATGATTTTTTGTAGATATAGCAATATCAAATTTTTGCCGATATTGGTAATATCGATTTTGTGATATCAAATTTTCCATCGATATTAAGGATTTTCCATAGAAGTAAGCAGATTAAAGAGCCGAATTCACTATAGTCCGAAGTGAGGTGCGGAGTGTTTGCCTCACTTCGGACTGACTGATATGCGCTCGCTGATGTCCTGCACGCGGACATCAGCGAGCGCATTAAAGGGATTCCAGTCTCGGCGAGAACAAAAGAGTTGCCTCGCCGAGACTGGAATCCCTTTAATGCGCTCGCTGATGTCCGCATGCAGGACATCAGCGAGTGCAGCTCAGTCAGTCCGAAGTGAGGCGACCACTCTGCACCTCACTTCAGACTATAGTGAATTCCCCCTAAAATTTTTGCTCAAATTTCGATATTGCGATATTGAGAAACGTCCAGTATTGCGATATTGACGATATCAATATTGCAATATCAGAAAAATCATTCAATATCGGGATATCAGTAAAAATGTATTCAATATCAGGATATCGATATTTTCAATTTTATTAAATTTCGCCCAAGAGTGATATACCTGTATCTTCTTGATTTTATCCTTGTAATTTACTTCAATTATTCCATGTAAAGCACATTTCCCATGTATGTATTAATATTATTACATTGCTGAACTGTACAGTTCTGCATAACTTAGTGGTGCTTTATAAATAAAACTAATACATATAGATTTGAAGAGCTACTGATTGGATTAACTGCATCACTATAGGTGAAAAAACTTTCAGATATTATAAATAAGGTAAAAAAACACCCACTTCTATTTTCTTGACTGAAATAGTTTTGTATATCCATTCATTTCATACAACTGAATTATATTAAAGCACCACATTAAGCAGTTTCCTTTGTAGACAGATAAAGCCATAAGAAAAAAAATGTCTTTTGAGTGTAAAGAAAAGGAAATTCCTACTGCACCTTTGACTTCTTGTCTGCTTGTGTAAGCAAAATGAACTGCAGATAGAGGGTTATTCATGGGCTATACTTTGAACCATTCTGTAAGAATCAACTATTCAGTATTCATCAGTCTGGAAACTAGCTGAATATACAGTTTGTGACCTTTGTTGATTAATATGGGCACCAACACAATGTTAAATAATATTGAAAACTTAAATAACCACCAAGCCATACCTGTATTCATATAATTGAGTGGGTTGGTATCAGACTGAAATTAGGGGTTTATTGTGTGAAGGGGAAAAATATGTGACCAAAAATATACAACCTTTGAGGGGTTTATTCATGAAGGGACGAATAGTTGAATTAAAGCGTGAAATTCAAATTTATTCAACACTTTACATGTGTATGCACAGGTTATTCAACTATTCATCAAGCATTGAGGTCTGTCGCAGTAGTGAACTGGACAAAAAGCATTGTGTTGCATTTTCCAGTTTTAATTCACCAGATTGAAGTGGCGAATCAGGGAACTGATGGTGGAGCTCCTACTGTTCAACTGACTACTCCAAACTACTCAAGAGATGGCTACTGATGCAGTTACAAATTCACTATGGGAATCCACTGTTTAGGGAATAAGGAGTAGAGAATTGGAGTGTAACAATCCGAAGTGGTGACAAATCACTTAGAAAGTTGAGTTTTCACTTTTTAACTTTCTTTTAAAATAATAATTTGCTTTGCAACAATCTTAGTTTAGGACACTCCATGGCTAAATCACTCTTAAATAACTATTGACTTCTTGAGTGTAAAGAAACAAACATTCAAGCTATTTCTAAAGCAAAAATCTGTGGGCATTTTGCATCTGATGTGGAATATTCACAATAAGATTTCCTTTTTTTAATGTAATCTTTGGAGAAACATTTTTTTTCCCTTTCTAAACACGATGATTCTGGAATGGTGTAGCTGTTAAGAAAACTGAAACACTTTAATACTCTAATTAAAATAAAGGTTGACAAGACCAGATCATGTTTTTCACATTGGATTTCACACAAGTCAAGTTGCAGTTGCTTAGTCATTCAAATGACAAAATACATATTGTTAGTGACATGTCACACAATTCTAGTTCATGCAATGCCTTTATTCCTCATGATTCTTTATTACTGACTTCGGTCCACATTAATATAAAAGAGACGTAATGATTTGTTAACAAAGTTGTCATGCACTGAGCAATGTTTTAGGTATGATTGTTGTTATTCGTGTTTCTATTAGAATGTCTCCCTCTAGTGGTCTAGTCATATATATATATATATATATATATATATATATATATATATATATATACACTGTATATATATATATATATATATATATATATATATATATATTACAGATTATACATTATAGCCTGCCTTACTTTCATTTATGACCCTGGTAAGTTCAGCCCCTCAGCAGCCAAACTCTGAAAACTGTAGTTGGCAGAATAGAGCAACTGCATCCATCTTCCTTATGTTAACACCACTGTATAATCTATACACAGAAGAAGTGGGAAAACTAATTAATTTTGAGCTCTGGCACACGATAGGCACCAGACCTCCACACAGAAACTGCAAGCCTGCCAAGAACCCCGGGGGCTTGGGTGTATTTGTGACCACTAAAAGGTATTTCAGCCGGTTCAAATCCATTTGACATCTTTTTCCGCTATTCAATACCTTTTGATTTGACTGATTTGAAACTATTTTGAAATAAAATATCAAAATACTGTAGAATGCTAATGAAAAATATTGATGCATTAAAACTAGCACAATTTGCAGTGCTTTTAATGTAGTTCAATGTAATTTCTTTCCCTTCTTGATCAATATTGATATCGCTTGAGAAACTGATATGACTTAGGAAAAATAGTAGGACAATCTCCATAGGGAATAATTAATTTTTATGTCATCATAGACCATGTGAACATTGCTTTGGTGATAAAAATGTAGGGGCTGTATAGATATCAATATCAGCAATATAAATATATATATACATTTTTATAACTATGTCCCTACATAGAGTTTACTAGGTCTTTACTCTGCATGTGTTTCTATTCTCTATCTTGCAACATAAAAATTTTACTCAAAATTATAACCAATGCATTATGAACAATTTTGTTTAGTGACTCTTAAACGCTCAAAACTAAATTTTATGTTATACGTTAAATAGATTTTCTTTTCTTCTTCAAAATAGGAATTTGTGTATTATGGGGGGTTATTCACCAAAGTCTGAATTGTTGCGTATAGGTGTGAATTCACCAGATAAAGACAGTCGCAATAGGCCGCTACTGTTGCAGTCACGTCTTTATAATGAGAATATTGTCGCAGTCGCGACTTTATTATGGGAAAATTGTCGTAATCTTAACTTTTAAAAATTGTTGCGACTTTACAATGGGGAAATTGTAGCGGATTTACTATGGGAACATATGACAGTCGAATTCGCACCTTAGTGAATAACCCCCAATTGAAGTTGTATGCCTGAATAATTGAACTCTGTCTGTGGCCTTGTACATTTATGCTATCATTGAACTCTTCTGTGAATTTTATTATTCTTAAAACGATACTTTTTTTGTAATAAGAAACAACCTCTTTAAATGCTCAGTATATTTTTCAGTATTCTTTCTGCTTTGATCAACACATCATTACTTCACAATGAGGGCCTTATTAACTAAAGTCTGAATTCACCAGATGAATTAACTTTGCTACAATTTGAGCTGCATCATCGATATAGCCACAAATTCACTTATTTATGAAGTGCTTAGTAAGTTGTCATAAAAGCAAAAATGGTTAAAAAAGGCAAATACAGTTTTTAGACTTTAGTAAATATGCCCCATTATAATGACTTGCTCTAAAAAATGTACAAAGACATTCCTGCCAGACACATGTGTGAGATGCATGTTACTAGCTTTAATTAGCCCTTTATTACAGCTTTACCCATGGAAAAAAAAACAAGTTAGTGTCAGAGGATTTGATTAAATAATATGAAATGTAATGCAATTAGTCTTGCATAAAACAGATTGGCTATACATGGTTAAAGGAATATGCAAAAAGCTACATACTGAATGCACCATGCATTTATATTATTCAACATTAAATTATAGGCATTACGAATCATATATATTTATAGGTAACCTATGACCGTGACCGAGAAAGCTGGGTATTTCACCAAAATGTATCCACAAAGACATGGAATTGTTTCCATTAAATCCTATACTATGTAGAACCAGTTAACAGCATTCATCCATAAGGTTGTACAGTATCTTCCTTTCACATGGAGGTTCACCATAAAATCACATTTTAGGGCAGATGAAGAGTTATTTAGAGATAACTTTCAGGGAAAGTAGATCCAGTCCTATGGAGAAACACATTGGGATATGGCACAATGTTGTGTTGATCAAATGTAATTTAAAGAATTTTCAAAATTAGCTATGTTATATCTGTATAAAGATTTAATGCTATGGGTTCATAGTTTGTTGGCAATCATTTTTTTTTTTTTTATAAAAGTACCTATTGTATTTAATAAAATATCATGAATTAATCACAAATTTGGTTATAATCTATAGCTTATTCTGTGACTTTCTGTGTCAAGTTATACTTTGTTGCAATTCCTATTTGTATCAGCACAATTTTTGGCTACCTTAAAGTGGACCTCTCAGGTTCCATTAACTGACTGTTTTTAGGAAGCAGGGAGTTGCCTTAGCTGAATACTATAAGCATTCAGCTAAGACTGTAGTAAAACAAGCGAACTCCCTGCTTCTTTTCTGCTTCAATGCCTGACTTGAATCTTGATTCTGGTTGGCTGGGGCTAAAAGGATGATTGATATTAAAGTTCCTCCAATCAGATGTCTTAAATCATGATCTAGCAGGGAGGAGCTATAATGTCAGTCATCATTTAGCTCCACCCAACCCGACTCGAGATTAAAGTCAGGCATTGGAGCAGAAAAGAAGCAGGGAATTTAGATACAAATGGAAGGACCAGAAGCCTGTAAATTGTAAATTTACTGCAACTGAAAGTATCTTGTACAATGTATCATACTACTCACTATTATTATCTTTATGTGGCTTTGGATATTCAGAATTTTTAGGCAGTCTGTAATCTAGATACCTGCTATTGGTAATTGCTTCATACAAAAATAATGCATCTAGGGGACCTTTAAAAGCATCTGAGAGATGATACAATTGATACAACCGTAAAACAAAAAAAGAGTAAACAGAACACATCATGGATAGAACAAAACGCTCCAAGTTCATTTATTACAAAACCGACTTTATGTTTTCCATTGAGGAGATTGCTACCCACAGCATCATAGCATTTTTTTGAACTACAAAGAATATAAAAATCAATGATAGCAAACAGAACCACAATGTTTAAATGCCCCAGAAAGAAAATCTTTTTTTAGAAACTTTCATGATCATACATGATTTCTCTTGAAACCATGTCAAGCAAAAGCACATTTGACAATCTAGTCTTTACCTGAAGCTACATTTATACTGTTGAAAACAATGGTTTCTGTACAGCCTTCAGCAGGATATTGTCTTTCTATGGGAAAGACAACCCGTACCTTAGAATAGTCAGAAAGGTAGATGGGACTGCTGAACTGGTTAACTGGAGCGCAAACTTTTACTTTACTAAAATGGCACAAATTATTTTTTCTCTGGCCTAATATCCCTATAAAATTGAGTTGAATTTAGTGTTTAAGGACAAGTGCCACCAAAGGTGGATATTTCTTAACTGGATTTACATATTTATTTCTACCATTACTTGTAAAAAAAAAGTGGTCAAATTTTTCTGAATGTTTGTTTTGTATGCGGACATTTATGTACAACCAACCAACCAACCACCCAACTAGTATCATGTAAATAAATTCTATATATAGCATGTAAATAAATTCAACTTACAGTATAAGATAAAATATACTTAGAACCTGGGTTTGTATGGTTCTTCAAACATGGGCACTAAGGAGAAGGAGCATACTGTAGTTAGTTCCCAAGGATGAAGAGGCAGTTACTGCAGTTGTGAATATTTAACTGGAGGCAGATAGGGTAAACGGAAACAAATCAGCAAGTTATCCAGAGCAGGATTTAACTTTGTGGTTGTTATTGGGAAACAAACTGTGTTGACCTCTCTCATATGAAATTTCCTGATTCTGCACCCAATCCAATAAACATTTTCTCTGTATGAAAAATAAAATATATCACCATTTTTGGCCTTTTTTTATAATTTATTTATATATAGTATTTTATTTATTTTGTCCAACAAGAATCGGCTTACCGCTTTCCTTGCACTTACATATGCAGTATATAGTAATCCAATTAAGCAACATTTTGGTCTTGGTTCTTGGACTTTCTTTCAAACAATTTATTGTATTAAAATTAAATTGGACCTTAAATAATCATAGATTCCATTTACAGTATATAGAATTTACAGTTTCAATAGTAAATTCATTATTCCTAACATTAGGTAGAATAAAAAGTATGTAATTAAAACTGGTTTTAAATGTGGTTCACTATAGAAAAAAGAATAATCCAATTTAGGAATGTTTGGTGTATGCTTCAAACACTTATTCAAATGACAAGTTATAATTCTCATAAAATAAATCAGGTTATTTTAAGAAGTAAATGATGTTGTACATGTGTCGTTACGTATGTCTTTAATTTACTTCACTTTTAAAATTGATGTGTTTGTATTGTATACTTTAAATAAGGCTAATGCTTTAAAATAAAGCGACTATAAACTTGATAACTTTTCCCACTATAAATAAACATTCATCATAGCAGCCAATCAGAGGTTGGCTTTCATTATTTTAGCTCCCATATAAAATTAATACTAACTGCTTATTGGTTTCTTTGGGTTACTAGACATTAATATTGTGTCAGATGATGAATTCTCCTTTCTGTCCCTCTAGAGTACCTTCCAGGTATATATATATATCCATCCAAGTAAGCTTACTCTTCAATCATTGTTATGGATGCTCAGTAATTATTGTGTTGTATTTGGAGCATATTTATAAAAGAGTGAAAAATTTGTATCACTTCACCATACAGGAGTGAAGTCAATTGTGTATAATCTCTATTTAGGGGGTAATTCAGCATACTCCAAACTTACCCTCCGATGCTTCGCCTCTGTTCGCAGACACTGTTATGCGCTCACTGATGTGCTGCACGCAGACATCAGCGAACGCTTTAAAGGGATTTCAATCTCGGCGAGGCTCGCAAGGATCAACTCGAGTCGCCTCGCTGAGACTGGAATCCCTTTAAAGCATTCGCTGATGTCCATGTGCAGTGCATCAGCGAGAACATAACAGTGTCTGCGAACAGAGGCGAAGCATCGGAGGGTAAGTTCTGAGTATGCTGAATTACCCCCTTAGTGTTTTATCTTTGTTACGCAATAGATTTCCATAAATTGTATCGTTATGATTCCTGAGCATTGTCATGGGAATAGTGATGAATTTTAGTGAATCCATCTTAAATAGGTGTATTGTAAAAAATTGATGTCATCTTAACAACTGTTTAAAGGAGACAATATCATCTACATTAAATAACTACAACATACTGCCAATAGGCATAAATTATCACAAGAAAATGCATTGTCAACATTTTGTGGCAATCTGGTTGGCAGTATTGTTGCCATAGAATATTCGAATTTCAAAAATTGTTTTACACTCCTTTCAATGACAGACAATGCATAGCCATTGTAATTTTTCTGAAAAGTCACCAAAATAGTAACAGGAACTCCAATGTGAGCCCCCAATTTGCCACCTTCAAATGACTGGGTCAAATCTGCATATTCAGGACAGCAAGTTTTGATGAATTATCACTTTGACACATGATGAATAGTCTTGTTTTCTGTCCCTCTCTGTGGTGCACTGGAGTGTTTTTACATCTTGTTGAAAGAGATATATTGTGTCACAATGTTCCTTAAATAGATATATTCACTATGAACTATTATGATCTGAATACTTAAACAAACAGTCAGCAATAATTTTAAAAAAGACAGGATATATAAAGGTTAAAATCTTGTGCTCTCAGTTACAGAATGTCTTTACAAAATTCCCATTTAAAACTGAGAGACTGGCATAGAGTAGTATATTAATAAAATGACTAATTACATTATAATACTATAAATCAAATGCATAATGTCTGAAAAAAAAATATCTACCGTAACCTTTATAAATATAGAAAGAAACTTCTAGTAAAGTGAATGTAAAATTATGGTATTTGAGCATTAATAAATTATTATTCCAGCAGTCATTACTGACCTACAACCTCTCTTTATAAAGCAGAAAAGTAAGTGGAACCAGAGAGACTCCAAGGTCAGTTTTAGAAATGTAAGCTGTGTTTCACCTCTAGCCTGAGCCCCACTGTAGTATGCAACACGAGAAGTCTCTGGATCTGCTCAACACTATATTTATGTATAGCGGTTAATAAATATTGCTAATTCCCTATTTAACTATACAATTGACAGAATGTAAAAGTTACATTCAAGCCAAGGGGTCATAACCTTGTTAAAGGTGTAGTTGGGTGAAGAACTTAGAATTCCTGGGTTCACAAACTGCATACACAAATCGACTTTTAATGTGAAGAACTACTAATATAAACAGTATATGAATAAGAATACAAACAGGATTTTTTAACTAATACCCGTATACAACTAGAGAAGACCTCTGTAGATTATACATTAAATAAGGGTTGTATTTTATAGTTGTATAATAGGTTCGTAAGTAAAAGTCTGCACCCCAAATGTAAGTCTTTAGATGAAACATATCAATGCAGGTTTCAAAAGTTTTGTGAGGCCAGAGGAATTATTCACATACAATAGCACAATTATAGCAAAAAAAAACCAAAAAAACTTAAAAACACAATAAAAAAATCTGATCTGTGTAAATGTTGCAGTTCACAGACCACATGACCTCTGTGGTCCAAACGAAGCCTGAATTGTTTGCCAAGAAATCCAAGAACAAGTAGGTAAAAAACTTGCATTAATGCAAGTTATAAAGAAAAACACCACCCTATATATATTTTTACAAAATAAGTAGCTGTAATAGGACATGATTCATGATTATATGCAAAACCCACTGAGTTTTTGTATGTTTTTATTTTGTTTTCAATAAGATTATCTATTTTAGATTGAGTAGTGATACCATACCCTGCTATGGTACACTCATGCAAGTAATTATAGGGATTTGTGTATAAACTATTACAGTACAAGCATCAACTGCATATGACTGAGGTGCAAAGCATTGGATAAGGGCACTCCTAAAACTACAACAATGTTGTATTGTCTTTCAACATTTAAGAAATGCTTGTTATTGTAAACCTGAACCTGTGCTCTTTCAATATAACCTAGGGGATATTTATCAAAGTCGAAAAGGTTTTTTAAAGGCCTATTGCTGGAGGAACAGTCTTTATTTGATTATGTCGGTATTGCTTATTTAAAAATACTCTTTTTGCCATGTAAGAAATAATTTTTTTATGCGTTTTTTTATATCAAAAAGTTATTTTCAATCTTTAAAAATCCCAAAAATGCTTGATATAAAAGTCTCCCTTGTATTTTAATGTTAGGAACATGAAAGCAAAACAAGACCCAGTGATTTAGATATGGCAAATATATGCACAAAACAGTCAGCGCTATCAACTTAATTACAAAATAAAAACAAAACATACATATGTGAAACACAAAAGTGATAAATAGTCCTCCTTTAAGGCTTAAAAGTCCTATATGGACACACTTATTGCTGCCTCTTTAAATTTGGAAAGACCAGGGGGGTAATTCATCAAGAACCGAAGTGAGCTACGATCCGTTCGGCTCACTTCGCTAATAGTAGTATGCGCATGCTGATGTCCTGCGCGCGGAGATCAGCATGCGCATTAAAGGATTCCCGTCTCGGCGAGAACAAAAGAGTTGCCTCACTGAGACAGGAATCCCTTTAATGCGCATGCTGATCTCCGCGCGCAGGACATCAGCATGCGCATACTACTATTAGTGAAGTGAGCCGAACGGA
>WMED01000276.1:0-28182 GCA_019650415.1 Pipa parva
CTATCGGGTCACATGAGTCAAAGTAGAGGAGCATGACGGCGTTTAGCAAGGGGGCGCCAGTGCGTGCGGCACCTTGCTAATTGCGCCCAGGGCAACGGCCCACTCCGCCCATACGGAGAGCCGGCCCTGAGCCAAAGATACAAAATATCCAAAGGAAGAACAATTACAGATTCAATGGTACAAACGTTTGTATAATTAAACATTGTCCATGTTACTATAAAAGTGATTTTATCAAGTAAGTAACTGGCTTACCTAGCATTAAATGGTAATAATTCAATTTGTGTGAAATCTGTGGCCTTCACTATTAACCGGTGAGACAAGTTTACCTTTTGTATATCATGTTATTGTTCTTATCTAAGTTCCAGTATTAAGCCTACAGTACATACCTCTATAGTGACAGAAAAAGACAGACATCCAGAGCCAGAGTAAGAAGTAATCAGAAGGGCATTGTTCATTGCTCATGGGTTCAGCAAAACACTGTAAAATGCAACTTCTGCATTTAAATTAGCATTAGTGGCAGGTGCCTGATTATCTAACAGTTCAATCAGTCTAATAACATCTTGATGTTACATGAGTTGACAAGGTTGTCACTGTTAAAAGACAAGACAGAGATGACAAGCTACTGCATATAGTGCGATTAAGTGTAAGTTAAAAGCAGGCATTTGATATGCAACTCATTCATGGGAACTTGCTGGCTACGACACAGTTATCCTGTGCCTGAAGCACAAGTGACAGATTAACCCGTCAATTTGTTAATCCATGAGATTCCATTGACACCAAAAAGCGCCTCAGCCTTAGACTATTTAATGACTGAGTACATTTTCTACAGACTTTACAACAGTTCAGACATTTCTTAGTATATAGGATAACAGGGATATAAAAACTCAGTAATATGTCTATACATGTCAAATAAACACTTTACATTTTAATTTATTATTTTCTGGCACAGAATAAGTACTGTATAATAAAACTGGAATCATTCAAGAACCTAGTCTCTACTCAGTTATTTACGTCTAATATCATAAGGTTAAGGCTTAACAGACATAGCCAGGCAGCATCTATCATTAGCATAGGGGACCCAGACTGTGATATAAAAGGAAACAATGTTAATGTATTTATATGTCATTTCGATTGAGCGAGAACATAAAGTCATCATGTAAGATGCTCATATTACAGCTGCTATGATCTAGTTGTTTGAGCCAATGACCAAACAACCAAATCATCAGCAAATTTTGCCACTTAAATCTTAAATTTAAATACTTAAAAATAAAAAAAAACACATTGAAGAGTAGCCAAATTTGACTGATATATGCATATCTGACAATTATATAAACAATGCTCTTAATGACAATAGCTGGTTGTTTGGGGTCATTCTCATGTTGCAGAACAAATCTGGCGCCAATCAGTCACCTCCCCAATGGTACTGATTGGTGAACAAATATCTGCCTGTTTTTTCTCTGCATTGAGGCCTCCATTGATGCTGACCAGATCCCCAAATCTATTTGCTGAAATGCAGCCCTAAACATGCAATAAACCTCTGTCATGTTTCACTGTTGCCTGCAGACACTCTCTTACCTCTCTCCAGCCCTTCAGCAAACTAACTGCCTTTTGTTACAGCTTAATATTTACATTTTTGACTCATCAGTAGAGCACCCACTGACATTTTTCTGCACCCCAGTTCATATGTTTTTCTGTATAGTTGAATCGCTTGGCATTGTTTCCACATCAAAGGTATGGATTTTTGGCTTCTTCCATAAAAACCACTTACTGTTGCTTACTGCTGCAAAACAACCCTTTAATTTTTAAATGCCCACAATAAAGTACATATACTCCAAAGATATACCCCTCAGCTATTTAGGCATACCAAGTTCATTGCTATGAGTGTAGATTTGTGGACGCATGCTCCCATGAAATTTGCAGGTACGCTGAAAAAATTGATAAAAATGCAGGGTCAAAACAGCATTTCTTTCACATTATTATTTGAAGCCCTAGGCAACAATTTAAATTGTAAAGAGCACTGCCTTAAGAACAGAAAAATACCAAATATGCATAGGTGTGCACAAAGGTATGGTGCCGGGCAATCAGGGGGATCAGGGAGGCAATCATTGGCTGTGGGGAGCAATCAGGGGGGACAATTGGTGGTTCTGGAAAGCAATAAATGACAGTGTGAAGCAATCAGCAGCTGTGGCGTGCAATAAGGGAGACCTCTGGAGCAATCTCTGGTTGTGCAGGGTAATCAAGGGGATCTGTGGAGCAATCTGGAGGAAATGTGGAGGAATCGGAAGCTGTGGAAAGAAAATGAAAAAGTGTGGAGGAACCTGCGGCTGTGCGGGGCAATCAGGGGGACCTGTGGAGCAAGCCTCAGCTGTGCAGGGCAATCATGGTGTCCTGTTGAGCAGGTGTATGGGGAAATCATTGGTACCTCTGGAGCAATCGGCAGCTCTGAAGTGGAATTTTCAAAAGTGTGGATGAACCTGCAGCTGCGCATGGCATACAGAAGGACATGTGGAGCAACCGCGGCTGTGCAGGGCAATCAGGGGGACCTGTGAAGGAAATGCAGCTGTGCATGGCAATCAGGGGGACCTGTGAAGGAAATGCAGCTGTGCATGGCAATCAGGGGGACCTGTGGAGTAACTGCTAGTTGTGTGGAGCTATCAGGGGGACCTGTGGAGTAACTGCTAGTTGTGCGGAGCTATCAGGGGATCTGTGGAGCAATCGCTGGCTGTGCGGGGCTATCAGTGGGACCTGTGGAGCAATCGGCAGCTGTGAATAGGAATTGGCAAGGGGGGGGACATATGGAGCAACTGGTGGCTGTTTGGATTAATCGGAGGGATCTGTGAAGGAAATGCAGCTGTATATTGGAATTTGCAACAGTGTGGAGCAACTGGCAGCAGCATGGGGCAATCAAGGGGACCTGCAAAAGAATATGTGGCTCTGTGGGGCAAATACAAAAAAGCTATAGTGTAGCGCCCAGACAATGATGTGCAAATGGGTATAAGAAATACCGTAAAATATTTAAAAAAATATATAAATAAATAAAAATAAATGAAAATATAAAAAGTCAATTGATGGATGCAATAGAAATAGTATAGTCAGTGTAGATAAATATACAACCTTGAATCACAGTCCTGCAAGCAATCCACCTGAATACTCTGCCTTGTATCCAATAAAGGTAGAACCAGTATGATGAAACCCCGCTCGTGGAGCGATGTTTGTGGATGCGCTGGTGGGATATAATAAATGGGAGAAAACCAGGAAAAGCCCTAGTGTGATACCGTTATGATAATTCACAAAGCGTGAACCGTTGTGCATGATGTATATCGTAAATTACCAGTGTTCAGTGTGACAATTGGTAACAGTGCCTATGACACAATGGATTCAATGATGCTTTCTATAGTGCTGATATATCCGTTGATTCGTGCTGATATGTGCAGGAAATCCCCTTTTGGGGATGTACTCACCAGAAGAATGTGGTGTTCAAAGCCTTAGAGTATGATGGAAGAATTCCTCATTAGTAACAACCATGTAAAGGATTCCCTCTTACCACTTAATGTGGCTGTGCCTCACCGATGCATCACATAAGAAAGGCTCAATCACAGTGGATAATATGGTAAACCTTTAATAAGCTATGATACAAACATAAAAGTAATGTAGTGTCTTTTTAAAATGAACACTATGTGTTCCCAAGTCCAAGTGTACCAGTCTCAACGCGTTTCGCTGTCTGAAATCAACAGCTTCCTCAGGAGAAATAATGAAATAATTAGGGGATTTGGGGGACAATCAGCAGCTCTGCAGGGCAATCAGTGGTTCCACTGAATAATTGGTGGCTGTGCAGGGCCATCAGAGTGGTCTGAGGAGGAATCACCGGTTCTGTGGGTAATCACAGCTAATATATGAGAAGCTGTGCAGTGCTCTTGGCAGCTGTACAGGTGAATCAAGAGCTGTGCAGAGCTATTGCCATCTGTGTGGGACAATCGGCAGCTATGGAGGGTATTCGGTGGCTGTGTACTGCAATCTCTGGCTCTATATGGCAATATGGAGATCTGCTGAGGAGTTGCTGGATCTGTGAGAAAATCTGGGAATCTGTGGAGGGACTGGTGACTCAGTTTTGATAATATTTCCTGGTACTGTATTTTGCCCATTCCTTTAGTAGCCCGCCTTTGATCCCACTCAAGCTTAACTGCATATTTTGCATTTCCCTTCCCATATGCATAACCTTACATTTATCAGTGTTAAACCTCATTTGTTACTTTTCTGCCAATGCCTGCTATGTATCTAGACCCATCTGTAATAAAATACTATCCTCTTTAGTATTAACTACAGGTACTTCACAGTTTAGTATCATCTGCAAAAATGTAAATTTTATTATGCAACTTCCCTGAACAGTAAATAGGTGTACCTGGGTCCCACTGTTTTCTACCAGTACTGAGCTGTAAACTGCTGGACAAGAAGCATAATGTCTTACACCTTCTCACTTCTCACTCCACTTCTTATCATCTATTAAAGTTTGGTTGTTCCTCACCCAATTTATAGTCTCCTAAACAGCTGTTTCTGTTTCAGTTGATGACTATATTTCAACCGACATATGAAAATGATGATCACCTATTTAATGTGTTAACCCTACTCCTTACTATAATCCTACAAAATGCCTGATGTTGTGCAAGTGTTCCTAGAAGAATTGATACTGTTTTGAAGATATATAGCGGTCACATCAAATATTGTTTCGATTTCTCTTATGTTCACTCGCTTTGCATTTTTTTTACTGATAAAAGTAAACTATTATCACTTGTATTTTTGGAAGTATTTTTACCTTGCACCATTTTTTCCACAGGTGCCTAAAACTTTTGCACAGTAATATAGAAATAGGCACTTCTCCAACTACTGAATATTTAGCAAACAATACTTTCTGCAATAACATGGTACCCCATTATGCAAGCCAAGTATTTATGCACTGCTTGCATATAAATAGGGAATTCATCATGTTTTACAGTGACAGTTCAGCAAGGTATACTGGCCAAAATAAACAGATTTGACTTAGAAAAAAAAGGATATGATTTGGGAGGCTTTAAGCACAGTACTTGTAATTTGAGATACAATACATTGACAATATGCTATCAATTGGTGACGTTATTGTTTCTTATAATAATTTATTCATATAGTCTGTATTCACTAATATAGAAGGAGATAGTTATGGCAGCATTGTCTACTTTTACATGACTTTGCTTTAAAAAAAACCTATTGATGATGAATTCTCTACAATACTGGGTACTATTCACTTGACAACACTCAGAAATTGCTACACGTCAACTTGATTCATTATGGTGACAATAGACTTTGGTGCAGATGTAGAAAGTTTTCTGCTGATTTATATTAGATTGAAAAAAAAAAGTAAGTGAGTGAAAAAGTGAGTTTTGGCTGAGTAAGAAAAAGCTTTTTTAAATAGTCGATGTCGAAATAATAAAAAAAAACACTGTTTTCTCAGTGTCCAAACTTTTTGGCTTTTATAGATTTCCCCCTTAATGGCGAACAATTTTCTTTGTATGTATGTATGTATAATTTTATTTATAAAGCGTCATAAATTTACACAGTGCTGTACAATTCAACAATACACAGGTATAAGACAGACATGGGATAAGTGCATTACACAATACAGAGAGTAAATTACAAGCGTAAAATCACTTTAAGTGCCGGGTTGTGATTGAAACAAGAGGATGGAGATCCCTATGTAGTTAATGCAGACTGTCTTAAAATTAAATATGGGGATGAGAATTTTCTCTTTGATGAATAATCCCCCTTTATTTTCTATCCTCTTGTGTTCGGTGACTTAAAATATCCCCAAACATAATTAATATTTTGTCACTCAAAAAGACAATGAAAAAAATCAAGAACATAGGTGAAAAGCCGCAGTAAGGAAGAAAAAAAAGATTTGCTAGTATATATCTTTCCTATATAAATCCAGGGTTGTTTAACTTAAATTCTGTTTTTGTAGTCTACTCAGCAAAGTAACCAACTGCAGCTGCCAAATTCTAGGCACTTTGCAGTCAATGAGAAGTATAAATTTCCCCCTAAGTGCCTCTAAGTGCAGTTTTAATAAGGTATTTTTAATTAGTCTTGAAAGCACGAGGCTATGAGAAATGTGTTTTTTTGCAATACAAAGTAACTGCCAGGAGAGCATGTACAAATCAATCATGTTTACAGTTCCGGGACAAAGATAGATTTTTTTTACCCCTGAGATAATGATCTCCACTGTTATGTTCCTTTCCAGCTACAGTGTATATGTGGCGGGTGGTAATAAGGTGTTAAAGGCTTTGGTTGCGACATACATGCAATGCTATTCTTGTCCTGTAGATACTATTCAAGCAACACCTAAACTTTGCTGCATTCCTTTATGAGATTTTTATTTTTTATTTTCCAAATTTACAATTTTGACCAACCTCAATTTTCATGTGAGCACTGCAAGTAGTTTCTTATTTACTTTTCAGTTTGAATATATTAATTGGTTTTGAAATCTTAGATCTTTGCTAAATCGATACATTGAGAAATGTCTTTTACAATAAATGTAATTTTCTGTATATTGTTTGTATTAATTAGTTAGAAAGGGCCCTCTATTTATAATTAGAGGTTTATTTATAGTAAAAGGGGGTTGCGAGGGGTTACTGAGCTAAATCTCATGGCACCGTAAATATCTAATGATGGAAAATGTAGTTCAGCTTCAGCACAAAAATGACATCTAGATGCCTGTGATGTAATATTATCTGCAGTGTTCACAGTGGTATTGATTGATCATCTTCATACTGAAAGTGTAAGTAAAGTTATTGGCCAAACTATACATATTATATTTATAATGTATAAAGATAAACTGAAGCATTGAAAAGTAAAAACGATTTTGTGTTTGTCAGTTCTCACCTCTTAATCTTGTAGCCTGTCTCCCCTCTGCATTTCTATGTACTAGCTTCCTGTAACAATGCTGAAAAACTCCACCCCCTAATGAGGTCACACAATGACTCATTCTGCTAGTGCATGCTTAGTAATCTGATACTTTCCTCTCACTTCTACAATGCTGCAGCTCTGAATTCCAACTAAGAAGGAGTCGGTTTTTAAGATAAGAGAATGAGAGGGGTGGGGGCATGTATTTCTCCACTACAGGAAGGAGGAACATTTTACAGAATGATTACATGTGCTGCACAGTGAAGAGGTGAGAGAGGATTTTACTAATCGTTTTTTCACTTTACAATACTTTAATGGGGCAAACTTTATATATAGGGTTTACTTACACTTAAATAAATAAATTATATATTTGTATATTAGGGTAATTAGGTTACATTCACTAATATTTTGTATGTAAGCAGCTTTAAAGGAAATGTAGCTAGTACCTACCTATGCCTTCCTGTATGGCATTCCTAGTTATACATCTGGTTTTAGAACCCACATATTAGGCCTTTCCAAAGGTGCCAAACATAGAGAAACACCAAAGGTTAACACAACACACAAAATTACTAGCGTTTGAATGCATACTTTTCATAGGCTTATAAAAGCTTAAAACTCTACTTTTCATTACCTCACCACTGGCCTCTGAACTGCCCAATGGATATTAATTAATTTATCTGAGGACCCATGGGATGCAGGCCCACATTCAAGATGCAAGTGAATGCTGAGGATTGAGCGGGATCAGCAGGAAGACATGTGGCTGTGTCAGACACCCACCACATACACTAGACCCACACTAATCCCACGCATTAGGCCTACTCAGTGATGCCATAATGTAGAAGCAGACAGGCTAATAACAAACCTTTCATATCCTTCATAGTAACTTTTTACTCAAACCCACAAAACACAAAAACAGATTAATTTCTCATACAAGACACCCTTCTTCAAAATGCTTTTGAAACCAAAATCTCTGACTTTCACAATATCAGATCATGCTCCCATAACACTAGACCAAATCATGCCGAATACTGAAACCTTCACAAAAAATGACATTTCCTGCACACTTAACTAAATATGACTAATTCAAATACTATATTGAACAGAGTTGGGATAACTACCTTGATGAGAACATACAACACTTAGAAAACATAATTATTATTATTTTGGATTGCTCCCAAACCAGTAATGAAAGGCCTCATAATCTCATAAGTCACAGCAGAAAAACTCAAATGCCAACAACGCCAATCCACACTAGTCAAAAACCTAACCCAAGTATATAAAACCTACATCTCAAACCAAGCAGAGCAGAGTAGAGCAACCTACCTTGCTGTGAAACAAGACAATATGTACAAAGGAACTCACCAACTTTCAGTTAGACATGAGAAGAGCCCAACTTTTTGAATATGGCTACAAATCTCATCAAAAGCTTGATCCAACAACAAAAGACAATATAACTACCACAGACCCGGATGGTTTGTCAGCCCCATACTACAAATAGCAAACAAACCTAAAAGCCGCTCAAATCCCTTTAAAGCATGTAGCCTTTGATAAGCAAACTGTGTTAATTCGGGTGCTCAGGAGTATGTTTAGGACCCAATGGTAAATTCAAAATTCTCCAAGTACTCCGACACACCAGCAGTAAAAAAATATTCACTTTATTGGAGTAATCTTAAAAGCAGGTACAAAAAGTAAATTAAAATAAAAAAAAGTGGCACCTCTTACGCGTTTCGCGCTGTGCACTTAATCATAGTATACTATGATTAAGCGCACAGCGAGAAACGCGTAAGAAGTGCCACATTTTTTTATTTTAATTTACTTTTTGTACCTGCTTTTAAGATTACTCCAATAAAGTGAATATTTTTTTACTGCTGGTGTGCCGGAGTACTTGGAGAATTTTGAATTTACCATACTGCAAATGTCAAGCTCCACACATCCTATATCAGCTGTTTAACTGTTTATTATCTCCATACCCACTGGAATTCAACACTGCAAGAACAGTTCTGATTCACAAACCAAACAAAAACAGCCCTACTCCCTGAATCATGCAGACCAATCTCTCTACTGAACCAGGACATAACAATATTCACAGCAATGCTAGCAAATAGAATCCAACCAATCCTAAATAGGATACTAGATGTATCACAAACCAGCTTTATTAAATCAAGACAATCAATAATCAACATTAGAAAAGCAATTGCAACAATTGTCACTGCACAGCAACAAAAAAAGAAAAACGCCTTAATAATATCTTATGATGCCGAAAAGGCTTTTGACCAAATATCCTGGGACCATATCATCTGTATAATTAAATTCCAACATTTTGGGTCTTCATTCTTCAATGCATTCAAAGCAATATATACAGGTAATTCTCCTTCTTATTTTTTAACTGTATGTAATATAAACTCAAATTCATTCATACTATATCGAGGTACCAGGCAAGGATGTCCACTCTCCCCTTTACTATTCAATCTAGCTCGGGATCCACTACTAAGAAACATACAGTCAGAACAAAAATTCACTGGCATTTCCATTGGGAATATAGAACTAAAAGTAACAGCTTTTGTGGAAAACCTATTACTAATGGTTGACAAACCAACAAAATCCCTCCCAGTCGTCATATAAATTTTTCACAGATTCTCCCAAATTGTCATTTATACTATTAACTCAACAAAAACCATTCCAGTAGCGATCCATCCCAACTTTCAGAGAAATATAGGATCCTTTTTCCCTTACCAATGGGCAACCAACAATATCAAATGGACCGAGCATTCCCTAGAATACTAATCAAATATATCATAAAAATGTACCCACCATTTTAAATAAAATTTACTCAGAACTCCAGGCTTGATCATCATTTCCAATATCGTTCATTGGTAGATTACATCTAATAAAAAATTATAACATTTCCAAGAATATTTTATAATTTACAAATGTTGCCAATAATATCAAAACCAAAAGATGATCAAAAATTCAAATCTACAATACAAACATTTTATTTGGAATGGGAAAAGAACAATAATATCATGGAAAAAATTATCACAACCCCACACCAATGGAGGCCTTAACCTACCAGATTTCTAATCATACAATCTATTAGCCCAGTATCAACATGCCATAGAATGGATCACTCATGATAGCAAATTTACCAATCTACATATTGAACAAAACATTTCACCTGACATTTCACACATTGCATTACTACATACAAATCCCAAAAACGACAAAAAACATAAACAAAATCCCACTATCTCACTATATAGCACTAGTCCCTTTGGCTTTGTTGTTGGATTGATTAGAATTTATTGCTTTGTTCCAGTCTGTGATTTTTTTGATGTCAGGATGTCAAACTGATAACATTTTATTATGGTGTACCAGTTTCTGTATAAAATTATCATTCTCAGTTCCATATTATTGCCTGATGAAGAGGCCTTAGGAGCCTCGTAAGCTTGCATTTACCATCTATTCTATTAGCCAATAAAAAGCATCACCTATACTCCCTTGTGTTTGCTTAAATCTATGGCTAACATGGAGCATAACTCCAAAAAATCCACTACTCACAGCAATATGTTGTGCCTGGAACAAAATTTGTAAAAGAAATAACCTTAATTCCAACAAAACTATATTCCTTCACTTTTAACCAAAACCCTGATTTTCCCCCAAGAAAATACTCAATAATCTTCAAAAAAGTGGAAAGAAGTTGGAGTGATATAAATAAATCAAATAATCAGTTGGGACAAAAAGTCAATCCAGTTTGAACAAATCAAACTACTATACCCAACTATCCCACCTCAATTATTTGCTTACTACCAAGCCAAATCGTATACAGTATCAAAACCATTATAAAATTTCTATAAGAACAAGACCTCAGACATCCAATTGATGACTTAATTAATAACCATCCTCGACAAAATCCAAAGGTTAGCATTATATACCAAAGAAGCAAAGAAGTGAAATTGACAAAAACAACAAGAAAAACTCACTGAACAAAACACTTTCCAAACATCCCAATAGCAATAGTAAAAGCAACTTTAAAATATAACAAAATTCTCATTTCAACCATGTATCACAATCTTACTTATAAAACTCTCCACTGTACCTATTATACTCCTATAAAAAGATTTCAGATGGGTTTTCCTTCCAACACCATTATGTCCCAAATGTTCAAGTCCTGATTCTGACTTTCATCCCTGTTTATGGAAATGTACAACCATTCAAACCTACTGGAAAGAGATAACTACATATTGTCAAATAATTACATTTTAACCTAACCAAAAACAATCATGCACTAATGATCAAAATTGCTGTCGCAACAAAAAAAAAAGCATCCTATCACATTGGCTACAGACTACTTCCCCACCTCTAGAAGCTACTAATAAACTCATCAGATTCCTTTTACAATGAACTGGCTCAGTTTTCTCATAACCAAAGAAGACAAAACCAACTTTTTGAAATCTGGGATCCTTATATCAACCCACTCCCCAAAGAAACCAAAAATGTTTTAATATCACAATTCCTTTACAGTTCATGGTACACCTCAACAATTCTAAGTGGAAACCCTCCTATTAAAATCTGAGTATTTTGAAAACCTAAGCGTCTGGGAAATGGGCAGAAAAATATACATACTGTACATTCATATACAGTAACAAGACTTACAAAACACACTATTGAATAAATATGATTGTATATATTTACAACTAAACTTTGTTACCAAATGTTAAGCAAAAATCATCTTATTCTTAATTGCAACATACTATATTACTGTATACTACTAACCTTATACCACAGCAATCATTGTTAATCATTATAAACTTTTATGTTGTCACAATAAAAGAATTTTTAAAAAAATTATTGATTAATGGTTATTGATTAAAGGCTTAATAGTCATGTATAAGTCTGAATTTGCATTTGATCACCACTTCCCCATATTCACTTATTGAGCAAACTCTGTGATGTGGCAAATACACAACCAATTCGGGCAACTATGATAGTCGTGATCTTATGGAGCACTTTGCGTCACTTTGCTTGTGTGAGCACAGGTACTTCTACTGTTGAGTAAGCAGAGGAGTGTGTCAGTGGAGTGAATGTGACTAGGTGTACTGCTCAGAATTCACCCATTTGATTTAATCAGACTGGTGAATTGAGGGGTTGATGGTAGGGTTCCAGTGTGGTGTTGGGTGACTATTTCATCAAAAATGACAAAGGTGAATGCAGCTAAATTAGTCTACTACTAAACATGAAATAGGGACAAAGTGACATATAAATAGATGTATTATTCACTTTATATATAGTTAGTTAGATATGGTGAGGTTGACATGAGTGCACTTCAGTGGGGGACATCATTCTGTATGACTTCACATTCTACTTCTATTTGTCTGACTTCACCACACTACACATGCAACTGCATCTGTAGCAGTCTGCATGTTCGACAAATCTTCTGCATGTTCAACAAATCTATCCACAGCTTCGTTAATAAGGAGAATTGAATTTGTGAATATTTTGGTGATACGACTTGTTAAAACTGTAGCGAGGTGAATTCATCCTTTAGTCAACAAGGCCCTTGAAAACCAAGTGAATGTGTGGGCAAGAGATTAAGCAGAATCAAAAGTGCTCAAAAGCATCAGGCTTGTAATGAAGATAGCTGGGTATTGCTGTCAACAAAAATATATATTTGAGGTGGAGAATAGTAGGGACACTGCTCAGTTTTTGACACAAAATCAAGATTGAGAGGGGTCAAGCAGGGATCAGGCATGGAGAAAGTATGCCCTGGGTATAAAGAACAGTTCTAGGAGCAGGGAGCATGGGTGTAATGACAGCATATTTTATGGTTTAGGGAAAGTGTTAGATGAGAAAAAGAGGTTGAAGGTTTCTGTAAGGTACTATGATGGGAAAGAATGCATGGAGAACATTTTATGAAGTGAGATGAAGAGGGTAGTAGTACAGATAATTCATCCACTGTTTCATGGGCAATTCTTGACTTATCTATTTTGTTAGTTTGGTGGGTGTGTTGAGAAGTGCATGTCACCATTTCTTGCTTGAAAGTGTAAATTTTGAAAGTAAATGGTAAGGGCTTTAGCTTTTCATTTGATTGTTATGCCACAGCACTTTTTACAGTAGTTAATCCTAGGGTGCAGAGATTAAGGAGATCCCGACTATTACCCTTGACCCCTCCAAGAGGGAGTGTAGACCCTAAATTACCCCTATACTAGTAGAAACTGAACTGTCTTGGAACTAAAGAAAGAAACAACATAACTATAGCAACCTGCAACAACACAGATGACTGAATCTGCAGAGAAGTAAAACACAGGTGTACTGGTAAAGCTCAACTAACACTTTTCAGGCACAGATACCTGAAACTGTGGAGATGTAGGACAAAAGTGCACTAAAACACCTGGATAACACCTTGCATACACAGATGGAGATAAGAGAAGGGAAGCCAGAGCAGAAATGACACAACAGCAGAAAAGGGCATCTACCCAAGCAGAATCTCAGGCTTCTGTCTAAAATGTTAAGTTGTACTGTAGGACTAAGAAGGGAGTTAAAGGTCTGGAATAGCCCTTTTGTGTTAGAGGTGAGAGTGAAAATTAGAGAAGTGAAATGAAAAATGAAATATGTTTTTGGCATGTGTGAGGGTTGTATAAACTACTGACTGTGACAGATGCATAGGAGCACATTTGGAGATAGTGTGTTGGGTTGGTACATCATGTTTTACAATGCAGATGGCACCAGTGGGGAAGGGTGATAGGGAAGCTTTATTTATGGATTAAAGAGTATTGTTGTAGTCAGTGGTAGCCATTCCTGGGCGCAATTGCAGAAATAAGGAATTGTAATGATTCTAGAGAGGTAGAGAAATCTTGCACATAATGTACTTTTCCTCCCAACGCATTTTAGTGGGTTTTGGCATAAAAAGAGGGAGCATGGAAAATAGATTTACTTAGCAAATTGTGTTCAGAAAGGGGAGTTTGCAATGACTACAATATGAAGTTAAAGTATAACTATTTGTCACTGCTCTGGTACAAAATATTTTTGAACAGATTTTAACACTACTATGATTCAAGTTGCTGCTGATTATTTTAAAGACAAGCCCACTACTCCTCCAAAATCATAGGGTGTATATTAAATATGCAACCCTAGACGACAGGGGATAGAAAAGCAAATGTATCAGTTTACAAAATAAGTGATTCTACTGTTTACTGACCCACAAACATTCCAAGATCTTCTACCCATCTTCTACATACTTTAATTATTTATTTTTGATGCCAAATTTCTACTCTGACAAATTATTCTAGGGAAAAAAGAAATGACAGCATGTCTTGTCCATTTTGCTTTGATCAATGTTATCCTTCTTCTAAAGATAAATTGACCTTTGCTACTATTCATCTTGCCATTTCTAGATCCCTCTAGCTTTTTTTTATCCACAAAGAAACTATACTGCAGTTCCTTAGAAAAGTAAGCCTTATCATTCCTTTTCTATTACAGCTTTGTGAGTTCATAAAATCAATCATTAAATAACACTGGATGGGTTCATTGCAATCTTTTCTCCGTACACCCACTCTCATGTATTTTCAACAATAACAACATCTTATTTCATGTATTGTATTCAACTGCTTGGCTGTAGGATAGGTTTACTAAACTCTTCATGTAATACCCAATTTTCCACTTTGATGGACCTAGAAAAAATGCAAGAATAAATCTTTGGGAGTTGAGAAGCGGGGGGCTTTTTTATTTTTTTATATATATATATATGTATATGTAGAGATAGTTCTACCTTGGTATGCTACAAATATTACTGTTCCATGTTGTTCATTTATGTAGGAATGAACAGTATATTTAATGACATGAAATGGGTAAAGAGATTCTTTAAATATAGTCAAGATTTAAAATAGTACCGTATTTTGTTCTCTTGTCAAATAGCATTCAGCGTTTTTAAAAAATCTATAACACTGGTGCCGAAAAACTCGTGACCGTTGGCACTCCATTTATCGGTACTCAGCTTGGTGATATGAGAATGGAGCAATTACAAAACAGGTAGCAGCTTCATATTAAGGAGCATTTACTATTTCCAGAAAGTTGAGGAGTGACTGCTGGATTTCTAGATAAATTAACATTTCCAGATAAGCATAGTGACCATGGTAGACAGTGAAAACAGTTTATCCGGAGTAATAAAGTACATGGCCATTCCCAGGTATAAAACTGCAACTGATGTAGTATGAGGGTTCAGATTTGTGGCCTTCTATAGCAGATTGCGCCCAATGGCAAAGTGTGTCATTCAGGACAAGGGATCATTAGGAATCAGTCAGTCTGTGCTTGCTACTGTTAGGTAGTACTGTTAAAAATCTTATTTTAGGTAAATACTATCTTTACACATGGTAACCATTGAAAAATATAGGAATATTTTATGTGATCCTTGTTATAAAGTGGATCCAATGGTGATGAAGTCATGAAAAAAATATTTATTCTTTATATTCTTTGAAGGAAGCACTAGAGGTAAGTTAATGATTTGGCAAGCTAGTGTTGTGTAGGTTAGTAGATTAATGCTGGCAGTTGTAGAATATCCAACTTTACAGACAGCTTTTGCTGGTGTCACCCCTTCATCCCCTGAATACCAGTACATTATGCTTTATCACCTTTCCAGATACATAATGAAAGTATTACTTTCTCCATCTGCTGTATTTTATAGGTTAATTAATCCATCACTCAAATGACTAGATAGGAGAAGTTTAAGCAAAAAATAATGCATGCAAACTGCTTAAAGGGTAAAATCTAAGGGTTTCAAATAGTGAAAAAAAAAGACTTAACAGCCAGAGGGACCACCCCACCCTCAAATCATAAATCAAAAGCAGCAGGCAGCATCCATAAAAGTGCAAATACTGTTTAATATGCCATCTTCACAACAAACAATTGAATAACTTTCGGGGATAAACTCCATCCTTAATCAAGGTGTAGGTGATTAACATAGAAAAGTAAAGTTTATATATAGGTAGTGCAATCAGTTACACATATAATATAGTGACATCACTGGAATGAAGTGACATCTACTGGTGTTACAAGAAAATGCATACAAAACAATAATATAATCTATATGCAATGTTATTGTATAATTATAATAACTTCAGAATATATATTTATTGGAATATGTTTTACCCTGCGAGGGCAATCATACTAAAAATCTCTTGCAGAGAGAGCTATATTGAATATATGAAATAGATACATTAGACCCTAAAGGACTCAATGAAGAAACCAACTTCAGATGTTTACTCTAACTTGTTCCTCTAATATCTTACTCTATCTTTGTGATGTTACTGCTCTTTTGGTTAATATTGGACCCACTTTATTATATAAGGTTAGCAATATTTCCCTAAAGTCATTTCAAGTAACACATGTAATTTTTACATTATATAACATTATATTATATTCTTATTTTTTTCCTACTTTTGTCCATATGGTTCAACGTTATTACCATCATCGCTAGTTAATTCTGTTTAATACATTCCAATGTTACATTAATATCTTACAATTGTTCATTGCACAGTGTACGTTAATTGTTTTCAAGGTTTTGTGAGTTAGTATTATATTATAATATATTCTAAAGTATTTATTATTATAATTATGCAATAACATTGCATATAGATTATATAATTTTTTGTAAGCATTTGCTTGTAACACCAGTAGATGTCACTTCATTCCAATGAAGTCCCTATGTTGCATGTGTAATATATTGTAACTGATTGCACTACCTATATATACACTTTACTTTTCTATGCTTATTTTCTTACTTTTCCACCCCCTGAAACATTGTTCAATTGTTTGTTGTGAATATGGCACATTAAACAGCATTTGCACTTTTATGGATTCCGCCTGCTGCTTTTTATTTAAAAACTAAGGGTTAATATGCATTAAACCCTTGATTTATAACTGCCTTTACATACCCTTTAAGTCAGCGGTTCTCAACCTGTAGGTCGCGACCCCGCGGGGGGGGTCAAGAACCGCTGCAGCACCCGGAAGCGCCCGCAGGACGCTTCTTATAAGGGTTCCTGTGGGGTGATGTCGTCTGAAAACGTCACCACGTGACGCATGTACCTGATGACGTTTTGGCCGAACGTCACCACTTGACGCGCGTACGTGATGACGTTCTTGCCGAACGTCACCACGTGATACGCGTACGTGATGACGTTCGGCCGAAACATCATCACGCGATGCGCAGTGATGTCAGCGCCGGGGGTCGTGGCGAAAAAAGGTTGAGAACCACTACTTTAAGTGATTCCAATAACATGCTCAGTTCTTTAAAAAAAAAAAAAGAAAGTTATGTGAATCATGTATTGTAAATTGAAATTGATCCATTTGGCTGCAACCATCAGTATAAACTCCAAAATGACACAGAATCACAGATGTCTGAAAGACTTTGGGCTTTATTGACTAAAGTCCAAATTCACCTGTTCAATTCAAATTCACCTCACTACAATTCGAGTCACATTTCCAAAAATAAATATGAATTCTCTTCTCATTAATTATTGACTAAGCTGAAAATAGACTTGGCGATCACTGTCAGATGCATAGTCAGCTAGACAGAAGTAGGATGAGAAGACATGCGGAGTGAGGTGAATTTTGACCAGTGAAAAGCAGTGACATCAGTCTCTCACTATCCCACTAACAGTATTCGGTGAATATTCTATCTATTTCTATGTCAACTTGTCTCTAGGTTATGTTGTTATTTAATCCTGATTGCTATTGTCATTTATGAATGGCCACACTGGAGCCCTGCCTTCAAACTTCCAATTTGCCACTCTGAAGTCAAAAAAGGTGAATTCAGAGCAGTATACCTAGTCACATTTGCTTCTTCAACACATTCCTCTCCTTAGTCAATAGCTGAAATACCTGTGCACATGCATTGCAGAGTAATTAGCCACATGTATTTGACACTTTCCAGAGTTTAGTCAATAAGCAAACATAGGGAAATGGCAAATAGATGTGAATTCACAGCTCTACACAACTATTCAGACTTCAGTCAATAATGCCCAATAACTGCATGATAACAACTATCTCCAAAATAATGCATAATCTAAGAATATAAATATGCCAAGATATTCCAAAGTCTCCTCCAACCAAGTAGGATTTCTAGATACACGTTGGAATAAGACCCATTCAAGCCTTTTGATATTTGGTTTTGTATTGTGAGATTCCACAAGTATAATATAGTATATGCACAGATGTTATGTTTCTCTTGATTTCTTACTGTCTATCAAGGACACAAGCAGAGCCTGCTCTGGCCCTATAGGCGCCCTAGGCGCCCCCCTCCCCCGGCGCCCCCCCCCCCCATCCCACGCCTCCCAAGTCCCCGGCGCACACCCCGTACTGCGCTGCCCCCTCCCCCGGCGCCTCCCACCTCCCGAGCCACCCCCCTCCCCCGGTGCTATTATGCTTTGAGGTTGTGTGGCAGCCAGTGGCCCAGGAAGTAGAGTGCTAGTAAAGGAAAGAAAGAATCAGCTCCCAGCTACATTTACAACATTTTGGAAGATTAAATGACCAGTAACACCAAAATAATCATATTTTGATTAACATTGCTATGATTTCTATATAGTGCTGTTAATATATTACCTTTAATAACCTTTCCTGTTATGTTTTATTATAGTTTTTTCTTCATTGTTGTTGCAGTCATCTTTTATGGTATGTGAACAAACCCCTATTTAGTCTTAGGGCGAAATTTTTTTAACTCAGAAAAGCTCGTTTTCAATTTTCCTAGTTTATTAATTGGGCAAACACCTGGAAGTTTTGCGAGACTTGTTTCGATCGATACTTACCGAGAGAAACTTTTTTCACTGAATATATCCATGGAAAGGGTAGCCATACTTTACAATAGTGTAGTATAGTAATACTTTACATTAGTGTAGTATAGTAATGCTTTACATTAGTGTAGTATAGTAATGCTTTACATTAGTGTGGTATAGTAATGCTTTACATTAGTGTGGTATAGTAATGCTTTACATTAGTGTAGTTTAGTAATGCATTACATTAGTGTAGTTTAGTAATGCATTACATTAGTGTGGTATAGTAATGCTTTACATTAGTGTGGTATAGTAATGCTTTACATTAGTGTAGTATAGTAATACTTTACCTTAGTATAGTAATACTTTACATTAGTGTAGTATGGCTACCTTTCCATAGAAATATTGAATGAAAAAAGTTTCCCTCGGTAAGTATCGATCAAAACAAATCTCAGGGTACTTACCAAGAGAAACTTCCGGGTGTTCGCCTGATTAAACTCAGAAAAGCCAAAATGGGCTCTATCAAGTTCAATCAGTTTCACCCCAAATGTTTCTTGTGGAAATATAACTAATGCATATATATAATGCCCCAGAAAGTTAGTGCAGGCTTCAATCAGCAGAGAGAGGTCATTCACTAATACAAACCAGCAATTAGCCATTTTTACAGATACTGGATATAAAAAATTGCTATGCCAATTTAAATATCAATTTTCTTTTCCGGTGTTTATGATCTCTCAAGGTGGCAGAATGGATATTGCAGTCATCAGCTTTGAAGATAATTAAATACAGGTATATTTGGCTAGATCCCACAAAGGCATGTAAGACAACCCAAGAATATTTCTAAACTAAAAGTGTTCTGCAGTGAAGAGTAGGGGTAAAAATCCTACAGCAAAAATTAAATCTGGCTACAGAAATGTTTAAAGGCTGTCATTTCTGCCAGTGGAATTGTTACATACCACATCTGAAGGATATGAATTATGAATGGTTGAAACTGCAGGATTGAGTTTATTAGCATATATAATGTTATTAATGCAGTTCACTGTACATTATGTTTGCTGATCAGATTTGTTTTCAAATACTCTCCACACATTCTTTTAAATCAGTAGTTCTCAACCTGTGGGTTGCGACCCTGTCAGGGGTCGAATGATGATTTGCCAGGGGTCGCCTAAGACCATTGGAACAGAAACAGAGGATTCCCATAGAAAAATCCGCGAGCGCAACAATTTTAAAGTTGCAGCTGAGGCAATATTCCCATATAAAAGTCACAACCATGACAATATTTCGATAATGAAGTCACAACTGTGACAGTAGCACTCTACTGCGACCAAAAACTTGTTATTGAGGTCGCCAAATCACAGGTAATTGTACTAAAGGGTCATGGCAGTGGAAAACCACTCTTTTAAATGTACTTTTCACATATTCTTTTTAAAGGTACATTTATTTGGTGAGATAAAAAATCCACTTTTTTTATAATAGACTAGACTAGATATTAGAGCACAATAAGAGCCCTAGGAAGGCCATTCCAAGTACTGAAAACAGCTCAAACAACTAACTGTGCTTTTTAAATTGTTTTCAATAAAACAATGCTTTATTCGGCACATCCTGTAAGTGATATTCTAAACTACAAACAATCAGTTCCTTACTTTATAGAATATGGTTTTGGTTCTGAATTGACTTTAAAAAGAATTTTAAAAACCACAAAAATAGAATGACATTTATTAGAATTATCTACCTGCTTACACAGTGTGCTGTGAGTGACCTTCCAGACCAGGAATGAATTGTTGGCGCTTTATAACAGAACTACAGCTGTGAATTTGATACAAACAGCTGATTTAAATCTTTTCTCATCTCAAAAAAAAAAAAGGGCTTGGAAGTTCAGTAAAATGCTTTGAAAATAAATCTAAGCTTCATGAAGTTTGATTAAAAGGATAAGTTCTTACAGCTGGGAATGCAGAGAACAAGAAGGAAGTCTTGAGTTCCCGCATGCAGTACAAAATGGTGGTCTGTTCACAAAATGGTATATGTTAAAACCACATTAAGATCAAAGGATATTTATAAGCTGAGACAAGGTAAAGTGAGCTGAAAGTGGAAAGTATGATTGATGGAAGATATTTAGGTATTCTTAGGCAATCAAAAAGTGTTACATTTTTACTGAAGTGTTCAATTAACTGGACCATCTTTTTGTGTTTCCACTTCTTTGTGTCTTCTAGAAAGTTCGCTTCCATGGTCTTTTCACTTAAAGGGATAATACAGTTCTAAAACATTCTGCTGAAAAATAAGCTTCTTTACATATTTATACATTCATAAATGGAACTGTATTTTTTTTCTGTATGCAATTTTCAGTAAATTCCTCTTAGTCTAAGGCCAAATCCAGCACATTCTCGTGGTTTAGCTACATATCATTGTACACAGACCTGATTTTGTTGTGACTCACTAGTGTTTTGTTGCAGTTTTAACCACATACAGTAAAACCACAACAAAATGGCTTTAGCCTTAAGGTGATGTCAGATGTGGTTTGAAGAAAAAAATGAAGACCAAAATGCATCCCATTCATTTCAATAAAGACCACATAAACATCACCTCATAACTTTATGGGAAGGGGTAACTGCAACAGAATTTATTATGCACAGGTCTATTTCTCTATCTTTAGCAATGTACTTTAAAAATTTGGATTTGGTCCCAATTTTATATCCCGGATACAGCTACTCTAGAAATCTTTAACCACATATTATAATTAATACATACATTAACTCTCCCTTCTCCATGAATAGAGGTACAATAGCCATCCATCAGTCACCTTTTATAAAGGTTGGTTGAGGATCACATATCTGCAGATGATTTCTTTGTATATTTGGCTGACCCCTCAGACTTTCTCTTCACACTGTTAGCTTTTATCTGTTAACTTCAGTTTGTTTTAGCCTTACATGTTTAGATAACTATTCACCACTTAAAGGGGATCTGTAGTGTTTAGCAAATAAGGGGGTTATCGACTAAAGTGAAAATTCGACCATCGAATTCTCAAACAGCAGATTCCCATAGCAAATCTGCAACCACAACAAATTTCCCATTGTAAAGTTGTGACTGCGACAATATTCTCATTGTAAAGACATGACTCATGCGAAATTTATTAAAGGCGAATTTTGAATTTTCGATTGAAATTTCAAAATTTTTCAAAATTTGTAAAATCGATTGGCATTTCAACATTACAAATTTCAAAATTTTGAAAAATTTCAAAATTCGATCGATCGAAAAGTTATGACTTTAATAAATTTCGCCCTGACAGTAGCAGTCTATTGCAAATGTCTTTAGCTGGTGAATTCATACCTTTACTCTACAATTTGGACTTTAGTCAATAACCCCCTAAATGTGGTTTATATAATAAACAGTGGTTGGTATACTGATGTAAACTCCCACAAATAAGAAATTGTCTCTTTTAAACATAAAACTCCTATTAATCTGCCTGCTCGAGCTGATCCTTACAGTTTGCTGGCTTCTTTCAAATGAACAGTGGGAGTGGCTTTTCCTTCAGAACAGGAAACTACTCTGCAGCACAGTGATTGGTTCTCTCTCTTTTATGCAAATCTTCATTCCAGCCCCTTCATATACAGAAAATTATTTTCTAGATAGGAACTTACATCACTCCTAAATATAAAGGTCAGATCTGTTATGCAGAAGATAATGCTTAAAAACGACTTTAGTTACAGCTATACAGACACAGATTATACTGTGTCTGTAGCACTCAGCAGTGCTAATGTTAACACTGTTCCTTGGCTGTGGATCGTCAGATGAATACTGATCTAACAGTAGTACACTTACTAAGGGCGGAATTATCATCATTATTTTGGGTCATTTCGCTGGTAGCAATTTATCGAGCTGCAATTTTTATTTTATTGTCATGAAGTATCAATATCATATGATGGATTTAACTGTAAATGTAATAATTAAATGGGGCATATTTACTAAAGTTGAATTGATTTTCAAATCAGTCATTTGTTTAGAGTTAACACAGCTTTACCAAAATATAAGAAATACATTTTAGCTTTACCGTTTCAACAGCAAGTGAGACAGAACAGTTGGAATAGGTGCCCAGTCTACACCCTTCAAAAATGTAACAAAAATAAAACATCAAAGAAATTATAACAAAAGGTGGAAAACTAAGGAGGCAGAAAAATGGTAGCCAAAAGCTAAATGTTTTTATTTAATAAATGAAAACACAAATCAGTCATTTATTTTATTACTTTACAAGTACATGGATGATATTTAGGAAAGTTGAAAAAGTTTTCTCCTGGTTTATCGATATTTATTAATTCCCTTAAGATTTTTTTTTTTTTTGACAAAAGGTATTAGCCTGCTTGATTTAGGTGAAAACCCATTATTCCCTATGGAGATGGTTTTGAACATTTTTCTATGTATCTCTCAATAAGATCATTGATATCAATGGAAAAGGAGCTCCCCTGAAAGAATTGTAAAGTCTAGTGATATTAATGTATTGATAATTATCAATTTTTTTCTGTATTGATAAATTTAATTCAACACTTCGTAAATTGATAATGTGGCGAAAAGAAGGAATGGCAATCCTGCGACAAAAACATGAAAACAGATTCAATGGAGGCCTTTAAAATATCCCCCAATATGCCTTAAATTCACTGTACCTTACCTGGGACTCGTTTGCCATTTTTGTCCACCTTTTGTTCTGAATTGATCCCACCACATACTAAAGATTTGTAAGAATGAAAAAAAATTGATCAGATTTAAAAAGGAGAATAGATTAGCCCTTGCTGAGAAATAACAGTTACAGAAGAATCTCAACTAATCAAAACAGTGTTTTGTCAAGAAATATACATTAGTCCTGGAACTTGTTAAATTAGTGCCTAGTGACCAATCGCTCTCCTCATCTTTCATATTAGTTTAGTGTCTCAGACCTGAATGAATTCCCTAATATTTTTAGGTTTTGTAGATTATTACTACTTGTTTCCTTAAAATTTCAAGACATGCATTTCACTTTTCAGTTGTTTTAATCGTTCCTAAAAATTCTGAAAGCCATGGCTTTCATCTAAATATTAATGAATAATATGGGAAATGAATTAGTTGGTTCCATCATCCAAGTGTCAAATGTCATTCTCATTAAAACTAGTTCATATAAGAAAACTTGTAAAATCTAAACTTTAATCCCACCTTTACTCTTTAATTATAATTGTTTACTTTGCCAGTGTTTGCAGTAATAAACATCCTGGATGACTTCCTTAACTTCTACATGAGTCACCTGGAGTCCAAAGGCTTGCTGCAAAAATGTACAGGGACAGTGTACCAACATTCTTACACAAAAATTACAGAGCACATCTTCTATTTCAGTTTTATCTAGCATCTAACTTTTTCAGTTGTTCCATTAGCTATAGTATTAGCAGCTTGTTTTCAGATAGTTAAATATAAATTAGTAACACATCAGATTGATTTTGTGCGTGTATATATAATATATGTTTTTTGTGACTGTAATTTTTATGCATTGTGTGAGAGATACATTATGTGCATTTGTGATAGGCATGTTAAATTGGGACAATCACAGTTGTTGAATTGTGATTGATTAAAAAGCACTCTGCAAAAGTCTTTCTTTCCTTCTAATTTAATGAACACCTATGGAAAAATATGTCTCTTGTGCATTTACATCAGGGTCAGCTTTAAATACGGCATCTGGAAGCCCCAAGCAAACCTACCTGACTTACAGTGAGGTGAGAGAACTGAACACTTTAAAAGTTACACATTATCAGTAGCAAAAGCTGCAGTTTTATAATAGAATGCAAGTCAGTAATGAGATTCATATCATTGTTAGTAAACAAGCCATATATGGAGCATATGCGCTGCTGCAAATTGGATCTCTGCAGAATTCAAATTTGGGGTGATGAAGTACAATGTGATAGGAGTTTGTGATTTTCTAAACAAACAATAACGATATTATAGACTTATAGATGTTAACAGAGTTAATAAGTAGGAGACGCAATGTGATTTTGTTCCATAATATGGTACATCATTAATAGCAACAATAAATAAATTACAAAACTAATTGATTGTCAAATATCTCTAGCAGCGTAATGAGACAGGTAAGCAAAGAAGACAAACATTAAAAGAATACAAGTATTTGTAAATGTGCTGTTATATCTGATGTCTTATCCCCTGGAGCTTTGAAAAGTGAATTTCTTCCCTTTTCAAATCACATTTCAGCTTCTCACTATTGAGTTGCTATGTCTAGCAACCACGTACAACCCTTCAAATTGCTTATTTTGCTGGGCACTGAAGCAACTCTGCCTCTTCCTTCAGCAACATGAAATCCTTTCTTATTGATTCTACGGTGGCTGTTCTATTCTTATTCTAGGTGATGAAAATCTCTATTATAAGTAGACTTGATAACTGTTTTTACAGGCCAGTGAATTTTCTGCACTAACACCCAAAAAAGATATGTTTTTGCTATGAATAAGTCCTTGGTGGCTCTCATTCCAAGATATTCCTGTGCATTTACATTATTTGTGAGGTTTTGTATTCACAGCTATTGAAATATCAACCTGTTTAAAGGTCCACTAAAGCTAAAATGCAATTTATTTTAAATGAAAGCGCTGCTGATAACATTCATGTATATTTGTGCAAAGGTTTGAAAAATATGTCTAAATTAAAAAAAAAAAATCTAAGATTAAAGCAGTAGCACTGGTTTTCATGTCTATATTTTGTCCTGAAGCAGTTATTTCTTCTATTTTGTATTATTTTTAATAGCACCTATAGACTAATGAAATGACATTTTGACATTTACTAAAGTCAAACAGGCTTTTTGACTAGTAAATGCAGGAGAAACATCCTATATTTAACAATATCACTGTTTTCTCCTATTTACTAAGCTGTTCAAAAACATTTTATCCCCCAAAGGAATTCTCCACTCTCAGGTTGGTGTAAACCCATTATTCCCTATGGAGATGGTCCTGTCATTTAGCCCAAATCCAAAATATTTCCCCATTGAAAAAAGACATCAATATTGATCTGTAATGGAAGGAATCCGCATAGCATTGCAAAGTTTTCTCCTGTTAACAATTTACTGTATTTGTTTAATGGGGAAACATTATCAATCCTTTAGAAATCAGGGGAATCAAAGTATATGGAAATATAAATTTACAGTGAAAGGGAGGAAATCAATCAATATGGCTGAATAGGTCTTAGTAAATATGCCCCAATATTAATGGATTATGTTACTGCACTTGTTACCCTCCTATCTGTTTGTGTAAGTATTCCTATTTAGATTGTAAGCTCTATGTGGCAGAGAACTCAATTTTCTTTAAATCATGGTCAGGCACTTAAGGCCTCATTGTCAAAAGCGTGAATTCACCTGTCAAATTCACTTCTCTACAATTCAAGTCACATTGCCAAAATAGACACAAATGCACTTCTCACTGTTGGCTAAGTGGAGAATAGTCTTGTCAAACATGCAGACAGCTGCGATCACTGTCACATGTGTAGTGTGGTGTAGTAAGGCAAATAGAAATAGGATAAAAAGTCATGCAGAGTGAGGCAAATTCGACAAGTGAAGGGCAGTCACTCTCTTCATATTCCACTAACTGGATTCTGTGAATACTTTATTTCTATGTCACCTTGTCCCTAGGTCATGTTGTCACTTAGTTGCAGTCACCATTGGAATGAATAGTACGCAACACTAGAGCCCTGGCATCAACCCCACAATTCTCCACTTTGAAATGGCGAAATCAAACAGGTGAATTTGGAGCAGTACACCTAGTTGCTTTCACACCTTAGACACACTCCTTTACTTAGTCAATAGTAGATGCACGTGCACACAAAGTGATGCCAAGAGCTCCATAAGATAGTGACTATCGTAGACACCCAATTGGTTGCACATTTGCCACTTCCCAGAGTTTATTCAATAAGCAAACATGGGGCAGTAGCAAATTGATGTGAATTCAAATCTCTACGTGACTATTCAGACTTTTCTCAATGAAGCCCTTAGAGTGTTGTACATTCATTATTATATACTGTACTTTGCACCTATCCTCAACAATTCGGACTTTAGTGAATAACCCGACTGACACTATTCACTTCTTCGCTATGGGAATCCTCTGTTTAGTAAATAAGGAGAAGTGAATTTGCGACTATTGTAGCATAGAGCCCTAAAGTGATGCAAAGTGAATTTGACAGTCATATTTGGAGTTTCATGAATAACCCCTATAACTTAAACCAACCACTACTGCCCTTTCATGTTTAAAAAACATTATTTTAAAGCTTCAATGCTTCATCTTCTCCAAACCACTTAACTGCCTCTGCCTTTAGAGGCTGCAAACAAATTTCTGTGATAAAATAAAAAAGGAGGAGTTAACTAAGGTTTCTGAACTAATTCTATCTTGGACACCGTGAAACGGTAGACAATCACCTACACAATTTTTGAAATATGGTATTACTGCAGCACATGTGAAACAAAAGAACAAATTATCACTGTATTATTTATTGTCACTATTATTTATATTATAAAGGATAATATACCCTCTTCTGTAATTAATAAGGATATTTAAGGGCGAAATCTATTAAAGTCAGAAAGACCGCGCTCGGTCTTTCCGAGTTTCTTGCTCGAGATCTCGCGTTGTTCCTGCGAGATTACTGCACAAGTTTTTTCGATCTCGATTTTTCGATATTTTTCACTAGAAAGATAGCCATATTACTATATGGTTAACTTTCTACTGAAAAATCAAGATTAAAAAACTTGCGCTGTCTTAGGGGTTATTCACTAAGGTGTGAATTCGACTGTTGAATTCGCAAACAGCAGATTCGCATAGCAAATTTCCCCATCCATTGTAATGTCGTGAAAATTTTTTAATGTTAAGATTGTGACAATTTCCCCATAATAAAGTCACGACTGCGACAATATTCTCATTATAAAGATGTGACTGCGACAGTAAGCAGTATATTGCGACTGTCATTATCTGGCGAATTCACACCTATACGCAACAATTCGGACTTTAGTAAATAACCCCCTGAATTCAGACTTTAATACATTTCACCCTATTAAAGTCATCTTGGAGTTCCATGCTCTGTATAAATCACCCTACATCCTTGGGCTTTTTATATGGCCATGGAACTCCTCAGTGCCTAATAATATCCCTATAAATTACAGAAAGGGGAACATTATACTCTATATAAATAACATGTTCTGACATCAGAACTCACCCCTTAAACCTTACAGTAATCATCACTCGACATTCCGGAAAAAGAAAGCATCCTATTGGGATTGGCATGGCATAGTACTGATAAAAATTGCTGATTTGCATTATGTTTAGTTTGTTTTCTTCCTTGTGCATGAAACAATCATTGATCTGTGGCTGTGTGCTTTTATATACACACACACACACACCGCCAGCGTCAGCACACAGCATAGTCGGGCAAGTGCCGGGGCCCACAGAGCCACAGGTGCAGCGTTCTGTGCTGATGCCTAGCTGCCGTCCCCACCCCCCACCAC
>WMED01000276.1:28339-38359 GCA_019650415.1 Pipa parva
TTTTTTTTTTTTTTTTTTTTTTTTTTTAAGATGAAACAGAATGAAAATGAGGTACCACAATGGAGGATAATGTATATATACCAAACCTAAAGTGTCCAGTTGTCCAGTGCCCCTTTGCACTACTAATCCACTTGTATTTCCTAATATAAGGAAAACAATTTTTTTAAATATATTCTTCCAAAAGTTATCATTAATATGAATGAAATGTCTACAACCCCAAGGTTTATTGTTGTATCTATGTGTGATTCTGAGATAAAGCAAAGTACGTTGTTCGATGAATTTTCTGAGTACACAGACAGCCTGCTAAATACTATATGTGCATGTATATTTGATTGACTACATTCTTAAAAATTATAATGAAAATACGTCTCTCATTTTATACTTTTAATGAAAATATGACCAAACTAATTTGTCATTACCTTTAAAGATTTTTTTCTTTCTCTGCCTTATCTTCCCATTACTTATATCTCCAGTTTCAGCCTGTGTTAAATTACAGATCAAGACTAATGTTTTACTTCAAATGGGATTATTACTGGCACACGTTAGCTCAGTGATGTTAAGAATAGGTATATTTTGCCACCTACTGGACTCTTTAAGCAACAATCTTTGCATTCTTGCTTCAGAATTTTATATACATATGTATATATATATATATATATATATATATATATATATATATATATATATATATATATATATATATATATGTATATATACACACACACACACATTTGCTTATATATATATATATATATATAAATATATATCTCACTGTATCCTAATATATATATATCCTACTAATGCTGTAGTGGAGACTTACATATAATGTGTTAAAGCAGATATTGGAAATTTACGTAAAGAAGGTTTGGGTATGTTTTCAGCATTTCAGAATTTGACAATGAATGAAAAACAGGCGTTAGATCAACTAAAGAAGACCCCAATATCACAATAAAGCCTTCTGATAAGGGGGGGCGCTGTTGTGATATTGCATACTGAATATTATGTCATAGAGATCATACAACAATTGTTAAATGAGGAGGAGTGTTTACAACTAGACTATGATCCAGCTATGAATATTAAAAGAGAAATTGTATGTATTATATAGATGTCAGTAGAAAATAGCTCGATAGATGAGGAATTGGGAAAATATCTTGTGGTTGAATATTCCTGGGTTCCAGTATTATAATATACCCTACTGAAAATTCATAAGGATCCTATACAGTACATCCTCCTGGAGGACCTAGTGTTTCTGGTGTGGGCTCATTATTTTGCTTCATGGCCAAGATGCTGGATAAGATTCTGCCCCACTGGTACGAGCATGCCTTCTCATATATTAGGGATACTTTACATTTTCTGGAGAAGCTTCATCAGATTGTTATTAAGGAGGGGGAGAGACTGGTACTGGCAACATTTAAAGTGAGTCATTTATATATGTCTGTTCCACACAAAGAAGGAATTTCCTCAGCTTGTCGATTGATAGAAGGTAACAATGAGAAACTGTCCAGCACTTAAAGCAAGCTTCATTTGTGGCTTATCCCAGCAATGGAAGGCATCCCCTACTGATCTAGTTAATACTGAAAAAAAGCACCTTATCTGGAGAGGGACACAAGGTGCAGAAGCTATAGGAGCAACAGCCTATAATGTCTTGCAGCCCATCTCCACTCTTTCTCATTTATTTTCTAGCCACCCTCTTGTCTCTACTTCCCCTTTGATTTTTTCTCTGCATCCTTTCCTATTAACCTGATTAACAATTCCCCTTCCTTTCCTTGTACTTTCTCTTGTCCCCCATCTCATTTTTAAAATGTTTTGTTGATTCTTCCAAAACACAACTTAGCTACCCAGGGGCTACTTGGTTATACATGTTCCCAGTATCACAATCTCCACTCTCCCATAAAGGCCCCATTTATATAATGCTCCATTGTACCAAATCTATCCACCTGTGCGTGAGGGGGTTATTCACTAAAGTCTGAATTATTGCATATAGGTGTGAATTTGCCAGATAAAGACCTTCGCAATAGGCTGCTATTGTTGCAGTTGCATCTTTATAATGAGAATATTGTCACAGTGGCGACTTTATTATGGGAAAATTGACGCAATATTAACTTTAAAAAACTGTCGCGACTTTACAATGGGTAAATTCTAGCGGATTTACTATGGGAATCCGCTGTTTCAGAATTCAACAGTTGAATTCGCACCTTAGTGAATAACCCCTATAAAGTGGCAGCACGTGCCCCATGTGAGCAAGACAGCTGGAACCCTCCCTGAGCAAAGAAACCCAGGAGTCCAGTGACAGGGAGTTACATTATTAGAACTGATACCAGTGAGGGTGATTTTATACTAAGCACTAGTTCTTTAGGATTCTGGTGGGTCTAACTTTGCTTCGCTGTACTAACTTTGTAGACGTTGTTCATACACTAAACTGTCACTCCTTATTTAAAGGCCAAATTACAACTGGGTAAAAGTACTTTACTTATCTGACTTTCTCTTAACACCGCTTAATATAAGTCCTGCTTACAAAGCATTTCTACAGTCATTTCTTTCCTTGTCTTAGCAGCTCACACAAATGCAATGGCTTAGCACAAAGGAAGTGGATTTTCTGTGATGCAAAGATCAACACAGAGGTAAAGGACAGTGCTTTGCTTTTAGTTAAATTTAAAACCCAGTGTTTGCAGACTAGCTAGCATTTGGGTTGACAGGCAGCCTATGGCTTTAGTGTTCTGTTTAGAGGGAGTAAATAAAATAAAAAGTTTAAAAGTTAAGAAGCACAAACTTTTCAACACTAGAAAGGAGGATGCGATGTTTGCAATTACTTTTGATAACATGTTCAATTAGCCAGCTGACCATGTGTACTCATAATCTACATTGTACTCTGCATAAACTGGCCAATACTGATGGTGGGAACATTTTAACTGATTCACTGATTCTGTGCACTAGGTACTCTATCTAACTAGGGCATTGCTGCTTAGCTCACTGTACAACTAGAGAACTGATTCTGGACAGCTATATTCCTTTAAAATGGTCCACAAAACTTAGCTATAGGTGTCCTGCTGGTGCTGAAACTTCCCATGGGAAGATCTTCAGTTATCCCATCTGTGATCATAAATTCATTCTGCTGCCTTTCAGCATTCCTGGTCTGTGTCAGTGGAGCACATGCCCAGAAGCAATATTTGTAGTGTAATAGCATTTCTGTGTATACCTGCAACCTATAGAAATAAAGGAGGATGGGCTTAAGCAGCACATTAAAGACATAGTGTGAGGAGAATAACAAATAATTACAACATAAGCCCCAGGATCAGCAGAATGCCTATGGGTAAGTATAGTACCCAGTTAAAGGAACAGTCCAGTCCGATTAATAAAATGTAATGTGTGTTGTAAATGCAGAATACATTTTTTTTCTAATATACTTAGTCTTTTATGTGAGGAAAGGTATTAATTATTCCATCTGAGTAACAGTACACAGCTCCTTATGTGTTTACTTCCTAGTTGGATTCTTGTGTCACTGACACAACGGCATCTCAGGAAGGTCAAAATTAATAGTTAATGAATAACCATGGGCAGTTACAATAGTTACAGCTAATGGTGTACACTGTCAGTAGCAAGCGCTGACATTGAGCATGAGAGAGAGACCAAATCCATATAAAAAGAAAGTCAATATTTCAGGACTGGATTTGTTAGTCACATATGGAGAAGAATATAGCTATAATTATAGATAATTGCAACTCATGGAACCTGCTCTACCCCCTCCTAGCCTGGGTGAGACACATCAAGCATTCCTTTGTCTGTGAGATACTCCCTGTATTTTGGACCAGGCTATTTACTCAAGGACACCTAGTTTGCAGTCTGCTTTCATTTCCTGACATTTATTGCTTGCTCATTGCTCCATTCTGCTATGAGGAGTGGAAGTATGTACAGGGTTTTAGTTTAATGGAAATATTTAACCCTTTCAGTGCTTAGCCGACGTAAAAACCATGTAGGTGCTTTGGGAGCTTGTAATTACCACTGCTATAGTTTTTATGTGTGGCTCTTTAAATTGAAAAGTGCTCTCCTGCTGCTCACAATCCCTAGGTTGTTTTATATGAAACTGATGCGGGGATAAAGGAAAATTAACCTCTTATGAAGTGTACAATGCTCAAAGCAACAGTGTATATAAAAATATGATACCATATGTTTCAGATAATCCCATTCACAAATGTAGTGAGAGCAAGTTATGAATGGGAAGTGTGTACAAGTATAAAACATTGGAAGTTCTGATACAGAGCAGTGTCTGAGATTTTACTGATTGTTGTGAAAGCAGCTGATTTTAGTTGCCAGAAAGTCTGTTTATGCAGTGTGACAGTGTAACATTGTTAGAAATAGACTTGTTATTTATGATGTTGCAAATGAGTATTTCTAGAACTGTGTTAGTGAAAGTTCTGATTAGATGAATGTAAAAGTGTAATTACCAGGGGAGGATTGCTTCCTCAATCTTACCTATAGAAATGATCCTCCCCAGACATGTGATGATCATATGTATATACTGGTGCATTTCTTCAGATGGGGTTAGTGGGTGCAAAAGGAAAAGAACATTAATGCATATATATATATATATATATATATATATATATATATATATATATATATATATATATATATATATATATATATATATATATATATATATATATATACAGTTAGGGTAGAGAGGTCGTGTTAGTTCACAGATGCAAAAAAAATGAGTATTGCAGTATTTGGTGATACCTTTTTATTGGACTAACAGTCTTTTTAAATAAACAAGTGTTCGGAGGGTTAATTCTCCTTCATCAGATTGGTTCAGAGCAATACTTTGTATATTTGAATTGCTTTGAACCAATCTGATGAAGGAAAATTGACCTTCCGAACACTTGTTTATTTAAAAAGACTGTGGGGGTAATTCAGGAAAGATCGAAGTACCCTTGTGAAGCTTCTCATCACTTTGCCGAGTTGGGTACGCGCTCACTAGTCTCCTGCACTCGGAGATCAGCGAACGCTTTAAAGTTACTTCAGCTCACCTCGCGACCACTCGATGCGCCTCGCCAAGCTGAAGTGTCTTTAAAGCGTTCGCTGATCTCCGAGTGCAGGAGACCAGTGAGTGTGTACCCAACTCGGCAAAGTGATGAGAAGCTTCGCAAGGGTACTTCTATCTTTCCTGAATTACCCCGTTAGTCCAATAAAAAAAGGTATCACAAAATACTGCAATTCTCATATATAATGATATTTAATAAAAACTGGTTTACTGCTAGAAAGTTTAAATAATAATGCCCACTTTTTTCTACTCTTCTGGTCAGGTATTCCAAAACTGTATTTTCTTAAGCTGAGGAAACATGGAACAATCTGTCCTCCAGCACTGAGCTGTTTTCAGAATATTGTTATGTGTTCAGTGAGGGTAGTAATGCCTGTACTAAAGAATCTTTCACTGTCCATTTAATCTCTATTGGTCAGGATGGTGACTGCAGTTTACCAATTACATGCACTGGTGTGTTTACTGTATATGATTTTGGTACACTGTAGGAAGGTATTAATGAGTGATCCAATCATTTGACTTTTGGCTCAGTTGACCAGGTCTTAGAGTTTCAACGAGATCAGCTTTGGTATCCTTTATGCCTGGAGTAATGCCCAGTTATTTGTTACAAGTGACATACTAAAAGCAGAAATACTTTATCCAAAGAGCAGATTTCAGTTAAATACATGTAGGTTTAGGCTAAAAGTTAAGTGATTTTGTTTTTCTTGCTCTAACTAACCTTTACTATCCCTCCTACTTTTTAAAATAAAATCTTTCTATCACAAAATACTTGCTAGGAGTATTCTAAACCGGATGGGCACAGACAGTGTTTGATTGCCCCTACATATTTTAGTTGTATGTTACAATGAACAAACTCATTCAAATGTTGCAAAACCACTCGCCACTCAAAACTACTCACTGAGCTTTATGAGATAAATCAGTGATGCCCAACCTACGGCCCGCGGGAGATATCCAGCCCGCGGCCCGAATTCTGAAATCAGAAATGTTGTGTATAAGTGTGAGTTCGCCAGCTAAAGACAGTCGCAATAGACTGTTACTGTTGCAGTCACGTTTTTATAATGAGAATATTGTCGCAACTTTACTATGGAAATTGTCGCAGCTGTTATTTTAAAATTTGTCACGTTCATGATTTTAAAAGTTGCAAGTTTGAAGCAGCTTGTAACACGCATATCTCAATTTTATATGGCCCCCAGGCCAAAAAAGGTTGGGCATCACTAAGGTAAATATTTATGGCCACACTTTAAGAATGGGGTAAGGCTAGGTTCACACTAGCGTATTATGTTCAGTGAATAATTTGTTACTATAAAAAAAAAACAGAAAAGAAAAATATTCCAAGTGTATTTTTCTTTTGAACTTACCAGCGACAGTGTGCACGCTCCCTTGGCATTCACAGCACTTCCTGTGTGGTCGCATTTTGGGCTCAGTGTATCATACGCCAGCCAAATTGCGACACACAGCGTTCCAGACCTAGCATATGTGCATCATATGCTAATGTGTCTGGCACTATGTGAGTACTATCGGCTTTCGTTGAGCCGTATTTTTTTCACACTAGCGTATAATGCGCTGAACATAATACACTAGTGTGAACCTAGCCTAAGGGTATTTTATTGCTGCTGCTTTGCTTCAATCATTTTCCAGACATCTCTCCACAAATAGCTTTAAATGTGATCAAAGGCAGTAAGGGGGACATTTACTAAAGTCGAAACCTTTTCTGACTAGTTATTGCAGGAGAAATGGCCTGTTTTTAATTATTTCTCCTATTCTTTTCTACTATGCTGTTCAAAGACAATTTTATTGCATGTGTTACCTTGCCTCAGACAGATAAAAAAACATTAATCTCTATGGATTTGGTTCGCATGCCACTTGGCCACAGCTGAAAAAAGATTTCCCATCGAAAAACATATCAGAATCCATATCGATCAGTAATGAAAGGGACCCTCATAGGAAAGCATTGCAAACTGTGCCCTTGTCAATGGATCGATATTTAACAATAAGATAAAAGGAAACATTTTTATTGATCATTTATAAATCAGGGAAATTGAAAAGTAAAGGGAAATAAAATTGCCAGGGACACAGGGTGAATAATATGATATAGATGAAATGGTCTTAGTAAATATGCCCCATTAATGATTATCACTTGCAAACACTAACTACAACTGTGAGTGGTATATGACTTTGTTATGATTAACAGTGATAGTATCTGTTAAAAGGGTTTTGGGGTGATTCATTGCCACTACTTGGGAAAAACTTCATCATGCTGATCATTAAATTAGTGCCATCTTTTTTTAATAATATTAAAAAAATTATTCCAGAATGCTTTTTTATTAAAGTGCATATTTGGCAGTTAAGTGAATTTGTGTCACTGCTCCTTATTCATTGAGCAGCAGATTCCCATTGCGAAGAAGCAAATGGTGACAGATGGGATTTCTTGTGTTGCTCGATGTAGTCAGTAGGACAATAGTAGGATTCAGAGTGATGTCAATTCCACCAGTGATGTGCAGTGATGTCATCTTCACAATGTTCCAATAAATGTATTAACGTGGACCTGTTAGGTTCATTTATAAACATATTTAAGTGAAGCAAGGAGTAGTCATAGCTCAATGCTAAAAGCATTCATCTAAGACTGCAGAAATAGAACAATCCCACCACTGTTCAACTCCAAGCTCAAGTTCGAGGTGGGGATAAAGGGTAGTTGACATTAAAGCTCCTCCAATTAGATCCCTCAAACCACTACCTGCTTAAGTGAATATTACATGCCTTTCTTTGTCATTCTGTTACTAGTTCATGTTATTACTTGGTCACAGCCTTTATTATCATTTTTTAGTGAATCAGCCCCTTCTTTTGTCAAACTGAACTTTTGGAGGAGTGTGCCTTCCTGAATTCAGCATTGTGTCGATCTCCAACACTTGGTAAACAGGTGAAAGTCATGTGCACATGCAAATTTGTAACATTGCAGAGTTTGGTGAATAAGCAGAGATGGAGAAGTGGTGGATATGAATTTAGACATTTTCACAATAGTTCAGACTTTTACAAATAAGCTGGCAGATCTTTTATTTAAAAAAAATTAAATGTATAATTTTATTTATAAAGCGCCACAAATTTATGCAACACGTAAAGACAAGAAAGGGCAGTATTAGTATGTGGCATGCAAAGCTGGTTGCTTTGGAAGGAGTGCAGTTGATGTCAAGGAATGTACAGGCATATGAATGAGGAAATGTTGTGGGGGCTATAGAGGAAAGTGCCTTAAATGTTAAAAGAAGGCCAGATAGAAGAACGTTGCAATAGTCAAGGCGGGACAGGATGAGAGCATGCATGAGGGTGTTAGCAGTGGTGTGAGAGAGAAAGGGACAGATCTTGGCAATGTTGCGAAGGAAAAATCAACAGGTTTTAGCAGTGGAAATGGGGAAATATATATTGATAGAAACAGTATTTCTTACAAGGCAGTTTCCTGTGGGAATTTAACAACATGTAATTCAGGCAAATCAAGTCTGCTGTGTTTATATTTCCAAATAACCATTGTTTGCCAGCTGGGAAAATTCATAATACTATTTAAATATTTACCAGTCAGATGTTCTTTGTTCCTTTGGTTGGGAAACAGACGCTACTTTTTGATGAATTCCACCTATAGTCTTCCCTTTAACTTTAATACAAAACCTTCCAATCTCGTTCGCATAATAACATCCTGTGAGATTTGAGAGTCCCCTTGAATCTATTCACTGACTGGCATTATTATTATTATTATTATTATGTTATTATTATTAACAGTGGTATCCTACAAACTGTATGTGTATTTTAAATACTGTGCTGTTTGGAAGTCTTTCACCTTAACTGTGAGCATCTAGGTTAAAAATCCATTTAGGATTAAGCGCATCTTTGCTCAAAGAATGCTGAGCTTCTGAAGCTTTAATGCATCTTTCAAAGCAGTTGGTGGTCAGCAGATCTCCTAATCCTGAAGCTAACACTGTTTTTTAAAATGAAAATCAACACTATTCTGAAAGATGAGCCAAACGTCAATGTATTGAAATCAGCTCCTTTGATGCCAATAATTTATACACCATGGTGTGCAGTGTAATCGTATTTCTAAGCAAGGGGAGAAAATTAATTCAGTGAACTGCTTTTTTTATCGAAGTAAAACTTATTGTGGTCCACAGAGAAAGTGGTGCTATCATTGAGGTATTTATTTTAGCTTTGATATTACATTAGTGCTACAATTTTTCTTTTGCTGCAGACTATACAGAGAGCAGGCATCTTACCAGCAGTGCCGGACTATCCCACTAGGACACACAGGAATCTTTCAATGGCTTCAGTCCTCAGTGGGACTGTCTGGAGTTTCAGGCTTCACAAACACTGCATAATCCTTATTTTAGTATACAGCAGGCAGGGTTGAGAGAAAAAATATGGTAAGATACAAGAAAATCGTGGGGATCATAGAGGAGAATGAAAAGACAAGAAGAAAATCTTTTGATTAGTGACCCCTAATAACTTGTTTCCTGGTTCGCTCCATCACTCCAGTCCCACATTACTTATTAGGATATGTTGTTACTGACTTCCCTTCACACCTCATCCTGTCTTCTAAAAGCAGGTTATCACAGATAAAAAACCCAAACATTGAAAATGAGGTTATTTACTGTGCATGGCTATTGAAACAAAAGCATTAAAGACCTGTACTGTGACTCTGATGAGGGTAATATTTTCTGCAACCTCTCATTTTGTTGGGTACTGATAACTCGTGCTATCTCTGGAGATGTAGCGGTAGTACCGTCAATCTGACAATATGTGATATGTAAGCTGCTAAAAATGCTAAATGTGGCTTTTAGAGAAATAAAAATCCTAAAAAATATAAAAGATCTCCTTTCAGGTAACACCTCCTATTCAACTTTACTGACAGGAGCAAGTGCAGAAGCAGTATTAGGTCCCAATTTCACCTTGCAGTTGGCTGATATTTAATTGATTATTTTTTTGGCATAAAAGCCCTGAGGGTA
>WMED01000277.1:0-38337 GCA_019650415.1 Pipa parva
TCACGATGGATAAGCACAAAAATAACCGGGCCATGGAAAAATAAGTTTGGGAAACGCTGCATTAAATTGTAAGCTCTATGGGGCAGGGTCCTCCATCCTCTTGTTTCAATCATGGCCTGGCACCTAGAGCAGCGGTTCTCAACCTTTTTCGTCACCGCGCCGTACGTGATGACGTTTCGGCCGAACGTCATTACGTACGCGCGTCACGTGGTGACGTTCGGCCGAAACGTCATCACGTACGTGCGTCACGTGGTGACGTTCGGCCGAAACGTCATCACGTAGCGCTTCACGTGGTGACGTTTGCGGCCGACGTCACCCGGCAGGAACCCTTATAAGAAGGGTTCCTGCGGGCAGTTCCGGGTGCCGGAGCAGTTCTCGACCCCAGTGGGACGGCCTCGGGGGTCGCAACCCACAGGTTGAGAACCGCTGACCTAGAGGGACGTATTTTCTTGATTATATGCTTGCAATTTACTTCATGTGTTCTTTGTTACACACCTCCCTTGTCTGTATTATAACTGTATTGTTGGTTTTACAGCGCTGCATAACCTTGTGGCGCTTTAATAAATAAAAATATACATACATGTAACAGCAGCAAAAACAAAAATTTCATTGTTTTTTTCAGTCAACTGCAAAAAGAGTAGTATTGCCTAAGCTGATTAATATCAGTAGGCTCATCCAGGAAGCCACCTCATATATCAGAATTATTAAAGGTTTATATATTACTTTTGAAGATTATATAATCCTTATATTTATATTTACAATAGATTTGTCAGAGCTTCTCCAATACCCTTTACAGTTGTTATGTGGAGAGCTTAAAAAATAAATCCATGGCAACACCGTGCTTACAAAACTTCACTTATTTAATGTATAATAGCCATTAGCTTGTCCATTTGTTGTATGTGGGTTAGCTCTTGTACCCATTGCAGAATTGTGGCTGTTACTAATGCCTTGGTATGATAGTTCTGCTGTCATGAGCAGATGTCTGATCAGACCTCTTTTAAGTGATGAAATTATTCTTGGGATTACTGAAAGTATTAATGGGAATGGTTTTCTAAAGAGGAATATCAACGTGACAACCCTGGTTGCTTCCATAATCATGATCCTGTAAGGTTGGATGTGGATAAATTAAAGAAGGTGGGTGCCAGTAGCGTTTTAGCATAGTCAGCATATGTTTGTATATAAGAGGCTGTAATCTATGTAGTATGTCAGGTGTCCTTTACTGGTCTGAGAGTAGAAGGTAGCTTTAGTGGCAATCAAGAATTTAAGTTAAAATGTAACTTCTATCCCAATCTGATGGGGAGAAAGTTTTATTTTTTTTATTTTAGCCACTAAGGTAAGTTTTCAGATTAATTTAAGTGAAAAACTCAAGCAAAATTGCCATTAGTTCTTACTCCATCTAAAACTTGCAGCTCTCCGGAAAGTTTCTCTGCAAAGGCTTCTGCATTAGATATGGCATATTCACATCCCATCATCATAATTTCAATGTCCTGTTTTTCTCTGGTATTAAGCTCCTGGTACTCAGCCGCTGCTTCTTCATCTCCCCCAGGTACATTCTGATTCTCTCCACTAGGAACAGACTCTTCAAATGGCAAAGGATAAACAAGAATAAATTATTATTAGGAATATCAGAACATCATATTATAATCACCAGTCTCTACATGAACAGTCTAGTTTATTAGATTCCATCCACTATGCAACTGCTACTACTGTATTTCTCAGTTTCAGAGATCCTGGTACCATGACTAGAGAAGAGGCCATGGGACCTGGTGTAGCATCAACCCAGGTCCGGAGAGCGGTGAGGGCCACAGAATAGGGGCTTGGCCCAATGGGGACTTGGGACTGGTCACAGCTGTGTCTGCTGCAACCCTAACCTATATATATATATATATATATATATATATATATATATATATATATATATATATATATATATATATATATACACACACAGTATATATACAGTATATATACATATATATATATATATATATATATATATATAATTTTTCCATAAACAAACAAACAACTCAATAGAAATCCTTCATTTACATACAAGAAACAATACTGAGGATCCTTATCACAATTTAATTTTACTTATTCCTCAAGTTTCAATCATTTTGCTTTGCATGCAATAAAGTTACTCTTGCATCTACCAAGTAACAGCATCTTACTCTCGGGCGTGCCACTCTGCTTAATAGCATATATATCCAGGTCATTGTTCAGAACTTTCAATAAAGCAGGACTTATGTAATATTATTTAAATATACAGAGCAGTATTTAAAGGAGAACTAATGTAAAGTAAAGCTCTGTATAAGGTAAGTATTTTATCAGTCCTGTTTTTTTTTGTTTTTGTTTTTTTTAGTTCTGCTTTAAAGGGGACATTTAAGGTCCCAAAGACCTTAATTAATTGTAAATCCTCATGCTCAAAATAGCTGTATTATTATATGCAATCCAATATTAAATCTTACCATTTCTCTAAAAACCTATTTCTCTAATCTACCTCCTGCTATTTTCTCCACACATTTCTGCAATCAGAGAACTCGAGCCCACCCACATCCTTACAAATGGAGCCTCCAACATGTTTATACAGACCCTAGTTACACTGAAAACTGTCCCCTTACACTGACCAGTACCCAGTAATCCATAATCTTTATTTGCCATTACTCACAAACATACATTTGACTATCTAGCTCGGCCTCCCTGGTTTGCCAAGCTGATGGGCCTCCTCACAGCAGTAACCCCTATAACCCCCCTGCTTCCACATCCTGTTCTGGAGCTAGCCTGAGGTGGCTCAGGTTGCTGGCTCCCTTTAAGTCCCTCCTTAAATAAGAGTAGATATTTTCACTTTCAAGTTGGGCTGCAGTATCTCTTCCAACCAAAAGATGGTGTACTGAACAATTACTATACATTACTGATCTACATTAGGGAGCTTACATAAAGCCATTGATTGAAAAGGCAAAATCCAAAAGAACATAGGATCTGCGCTGCCCTGGAGAGAGAAAATCTATATAGCGTAGTAAACCTAAAGGTGATGGGGGAAATGAACCTCCATCTTTGTGAAGAAGTTGCATACATTCACGGACACTGTGATTTATTATTTATTTATCACATTATTCTGTGCGCTACCTTTCATTGTATTTATATATAGTGTGGTACCTCTTGTACACAATTTCTAGGAATAATGAAATTTTACACTCAAATGTAGTCTCTTGTTCCGTGCTTTTAAGAAAGTATGCCTGTAGCAAGTTGTGAGCAGCAGTATCCCCAGATCAATGGTAGTTTGAAAATAGAAAATACTAAAATAGTGTAGATTATTAAAACACACTTTTAATATAAATGGAAAAGCACTCATATAGATACAGCAATCATATGCCTTTAAAAAGTGATGATTTCACTATCAGGTTTGCAGTAAAGCTCCAATGTGTTTCGCCCTGCCGGGGAGCTTCCTCAGGGAGTGGATTACATAAGCTGTATTATCAAAGGTCTTTGAATGGCCAAAGGTGACATCCAGAATACAGGGGCATGACCTAACGTACATTCAATTTACATACATTTGTTCATTTTATTTTTAAATGTACTGGAACATGCTCTATTCTTGAGCTATCTCATTTATTAATGCTCATTTCTTTCTGTAAGCATCTAGGCCAGGGGTGGCGAACCTTTTTGGCAATGTCGTGCCAAAGAGGTGACGTCACCCACGAGCACGTACCCCGAAGTGCCGGCGCTAGTGAATGATGTCATCACGCCAGCACCGGGGGAGTAGTGCACACGTGTTGGGGGAGGAGAACTCCCCTGCTCATGTGCGTTTCTTCAGTGCAGGCCACCGATCCGGCCTGAAAACTGTCAGATCGGGTCCGCAGCCTGTATTGAAGGCAGGATTTGACGACGGCTCTGTGTGTCCTCTCTGGCATGCGTGCCATAGGTTCACCATCCCTGATCTAGGCTGTTCACACTAAACATCGGGATCTCTGTCTCCGTCACTGAGAACCGTAAGTACGGCAAAAACGTAAAGGCGTATGATCGCTGTATCTATGTGAGTGCTTTTCCACTTCTATTAAAAATGTGTTTAAATAATCTATAATGTTTTAGTATCCTCTTTTTTTATGGATTTTATGATTGTGTGGGTTAGAGGAATCTGCTGCAATCCCGTACAGAAGATAGTGATGAAATCCTTTTGAAGCGCCTGATCTAACTATCATTTAACTGTATTACATTGATTGAAAAGGGACATAGCAGCCAAAAACAAAAAAAAACAATAACACCAAAAAATGAAAATGTATTTATAGTTACTATATATTCAATTTGTTCCTCCAAAAATTTCATATTTCATTGCTAAACAAATACCCCTGGAGGTATTTTTCAGTATGAAATAATCTTCAAAGTAAACAAGATGGCAATTTCCAATATTAACATACTGTATGAACAGTTCCTAATTCATTTTAGGCAGTACATGGTTGCAGAGGGCACCTAATTATATGGCTGTAAGAAGACATAAATAAATCATGCTACCCACCTTCAGAAACTTTGGGCAGTTCTGGAGAAAGTAAAGTATGAAAAAAAGAGCAGAGGACAGTAAGCAAGAGAGTAATAAAGCAAGACAGGCATTGTTTGTACTGAAAGATGTTTGGAAACAATTATATTAATTGGGCTTATGGATTAGTACACAGTACTTTACAAAATAGTTATGTATTCAGCACAAATAGGCAGCGTCGGACTTAGGGAGCCCACTCGGCAGGTCAGCCCAACAGAGGGCTGAGACTCCTTCTCTTGCTGGCTGTGTCACATGACATCATACATCACATGAAATGGCCAGCGAGGGTGACGGGGCCTCCCTATGGGTCCATGAACTCCCAGTTCGACACTGCAAATAAGTAAACATGACATAAACACTGGGCGTCTTAATTCCTACTTTTTTTAACCCCATATGTTGCAGATCTAGTTCATTTGATCAGGGGTCTGTTATTACAGAAATATGCTTTGCTCCAAATGATTGCAATTATTGATTAAATTATTACAACAATTAGATATTAAACCCACATGTCCCAAGCACTGCAATTCCCTAGCAACTTATAACAAACAAATTTAACAAAATAACTTAGTAAACAATATCCCTTTGTACAAAAACATACAACACTGCACAGTGTTGGAATGAAATCCCTTCATTACAATGGGGTTTTAAAGAACCAATAATTATGCTCATATTTATTAAACATTAATAAAAGTAAAACTTGTTTTTCACTAATTGTGTTCAGGTGCAGTTTTATGGAGGGAGTTATTCATATGGCACCTGGGGTTATACCTTAGATATGTGCATTATCTCTGCACTACTCAGATACCAACCAGTGATTATGAAATAGAGCGGGAAAAAGTTAATGCTACCTTTATTATTTTAAAAACAAAGGAACTAGGTGAGATCTCTGTAACAACATGGCTGCTATCAGTAATGATAAAACAGTAAACTATGTTACTATGTAAAGCAATAACATTCATGAATTTAACTTGAAAGCACTGTATTTGAATAACTGCCACGCTAATCCAAATGGGAATTTATTTTTTTTTTTGTTGTTGGTGTTACTGGTCCTTTAAATATGTCCATTACTACCTACAGAAATCAGTGTTAAGGTCAGCAACATCAATTTTGGAAACAAAGTATTTTTATAAACTGGTTTATTCTTTGCCCGAGAACGAAATCACTTTCAGGTCATTAATTAGCCAAGTGAAGAATACCAATTTTTAGCCTCCTATATTATGAGGTTATTTCTGCAGTAATAAGTAACCAGTTCTGTGAGATATATATATATATATATATATATATATATATATATATATATATATATTGTTTTTAAAAGATGAATTTCAAGATTAAATTACTTTTAAATATACAGTACACAATTTTTATCAGTGATAATTATGTTTGTTGGCACAATAGTGTAGAAATGAAACAATAATAATTATGTTAATTTTAGGGTAGGCACTATATTTAAAACATCTAAAGCAGGGGTCCCCAAATTTTTGCTGGATTGGGGACCAGTTCCAAAGCTTTGACGAACCAGGAGGGAGGGTCCTGTGTGTGCATCACCACCATGTGGCCTGGTACCAAGAGTCCCGTGGACAGAATCCTGGGGACTACTGATCTAAAAGATGTTAATCTGTCTGCTAAAAGATGTTAATCTGTCTGCTTTTGTCAGTTGAAGAACTTTTTTTTTAATCAATCAGTCATAACAGCATTTCCAACAGACTGTAATATAGACTGTAATTTACCACAGCACCACAAGGACATTATAAAATAGCTCAATGCTTGTCTGCAGAAAATTGATCTTTCTGGTGATGCAGTGGTATACTGCAGGCTATTACAATGTTTCACTACTAAATGGTGAAAAAATATTGCAAATGAAAAAACAAAATCAACTGATACAACACCTTAACATACTTAAATAATTGTTTTTACAAAACAACTTTTGGAGCAATTAGTCTTTACAAATCAGCAGACACGGCAAAAGCTCAACATATGTTGTCATCATGCAATGTGAAGAATAAACAATAATATGTTACATCAACATTAGTACAGGGCTGCATTATAGGTCCAGGGGCACTCCTTATTACAGCAGTGTCTCTGAGCTGCACTCAGTAAACCCAAGGACTGCAAACTCTGGGGATTATTAACTAAAGTGAGAATTTGACTGTCGAATTCTCAAACAGTGCCTTCTCATAGCAAATCCATGACCGCGACAATATTCCCATAGTAAAGTTGCAACAATTTTAAACTCACGACTACAACAATATTCTTGTTATAAAGCTGCGACTGCGACAGTAACAGTTTATTGAGACTGTCTTTACCTGGTGAATTCACTCCTTTACGCAACAATTCTGACTTTAGCCAATAATCCCCTCAATGTGTAGTTGTGTGTAATTGGCAAATTTTGCCCTTAGTTTAAAAGTATAATCATTTCTTTTATTATTAACCCATCTCACTCAGGAGACTGAAGGGATTTTATACTGCAGGAAGCATGGAAGCTGCCAAACAGCAGCACTTTGGGGAATACCTTCCAATAACTGGGAGCTGACATTGGCAAAGTCAATTTTCTTCCTCAGATATCTCTGGTTCAGCTTCCAGATGCAGGAAATGAATGCATTCTTCTCAGCAATGCTGCTTGCTACCCATTTGTAAACTTTGTCAAAATGCAAATCGAAATCTGGGTTTTCCTGTAGGAAAGGCAGTAATATATTAATAAAACAAAACCTAAAAAAACATAACTGACAGTTGCGTACAAGGAACTGTTAAGGGAGATGTGAACAGTAAAGTCTCATTAAATTAATTTCCTTAATTTAAAAAGTTTGTATTAGGCTGATAATGATGTAACATTAATACAAAATGTTGGCTTACAACAAATAAAATGTTAACACAAAATGTATAAAGGTTTTAATGGTCAATTTGTTTTACAACAGCTACAATAACACCCCCTAAAAGTTTCCATTTGTAGTAAAACAATTGTGGACACTAACAGAAAACATCTTAAATAAGATGTAAAAAAATAACAATTGACCATTTGTGGGAAAACTAAAGAAAAAAGAAGAAAACTTTTTATGAAAAAATAGTGCTTCAGTAGGAATCTCTAGTGCCATGAATATTTCCCCAATAATAATCAATTGCCCTTCAATTTGGGAAGCGCTAACCTAGGTCAATCACAATGTAATACAGCCTGGATGCACAGTAGTGTTACCAATCCCACGCCATATATTCTTTTTCTTTTAAATCTATAAACATCCCTGAATATCCTTTCAATTAAAGATCCAAACAATATATCCAATATTTCCAAATATCCACACAATATGGCTACAACTGAACTGACACCATTTTGGTAAAAGACAGGATCTAAAGGGACTGGTAGATTAGCCTGGAATTCTATAAATACATTTGTAACAATGCATGAGGCCAGGATGTGTATGCTAATTGTATCAAACAATTTTTTTTATGATTGCATCCTATTTCTAAATTATCCCTAGGTATTTTCCCACATTACTCTGGTATATTTGAATTTTACCAGAGTTCGCCCGTTGAAAGTACTAAACTTCCTTGTGGCATGAGCAAACACAGCTGCCCATTTAAAATGAAAAATTGTGCCTTTCAGAATGTTAGTTTAGCGGACAATTCTTCCACTTAAGTGCTAAAACAGTTGTTTAGCATCAATGCATAGATCAGTAAACCTCAAGCTATGAGAATGCCACCAAGCACAAGATTGCAAACATTTTAATCATTTTTATGACTTTAATTCAATGGTTCTGAAAAAGTGGAAGGAACCGGCTGCAAAACATGAAAATTACAACAGAGATCCAAGGGGCACAAAGTGTGTATGGGATACCACAATGAGTAAATGTGGGGTGCAGGATACCCTGTTACAAATACAAAATTCACAGCAGCATGGTGAGCCCTTAAGGATTTTTGATGCGGGATATCCTTACGGTATACCAATTGAGCTGTATTTAGATATCAACCATTAATACCATTCCTTGATGAAGGGTCCTTGGAAGTCTCAGGCTTTATGATAGTGGGACTTTTTCTATACTTGGACCCCACATACATGCCTAGAATCCAGTACCATAAGATTGCATTATTGGACTGTGCTGGATATATTATTAAAACTTTTAATGATTCAGACACTCTGAGCTTTTTACACTACATGCCCCCATAACCATTGCTGTTATATAGGAGGGACCCCTCCTAAATGTTGTTTATTTATATTGCATGCACTCTGAGTATTTTTTATTTTGAATATGTGTATTTATATGTATTATAGATTGAATTTATATTAATAAATGCAGCATTATCATGAATTTTCTTTTGTAGTGTCATGAGCCTAACTCTTTAGTTGCAGGGCCCTTTGTGGGAGTGTTATATAGGATCTAAGTGCCTTAAAGGAATATTAGCGTGCTGGTGCTATAACCCCCTTTTATGCTTAGTTATTTTTGTAATACATAAAAATTGCAGATACCTGCAGCAATACTCAACAAATGATGCAATTAACACCAATGTGAACTGTCCCACTTCAAATAAACTAAATTAATGTCAGAATTTTTTTGAAGCACAAAGAAAGGCAGGAAAAACTATGACTATAGATAAATCATTAAAAAATAACCAAAAACAAGATTAAAAGAAAAACGTATGGACTGACAACTCTAATATTTGCTACAGTGGACATAATAATTCTGTCATTATTATTCAACATAACGCATACCTTGACGGCATCTTTAGCATCAACCACAGCAAGATCATCAAGCTGCCAGACAGTTTGTGTTTTATAGAAATCTCCCTTGTCAGATTTTTTTACTTTTACCACTTTTACATGCACTGGACGTTCTGTTGTTACTATAAAAAGCAAAGTGTATTGTTAACAACTGAATAAGTTCAGCCCATTAAACACACTACAGATTAAGGGGGGAATTCACCATAGTGAGAAGTGAGGTCCGGATCCTTCACCTCACTTCGCACAGATTGTTATGCGCTCACTGATGTCCTGCACGCGGACATCAGCGAACACTTTAAAGGGATTCCAGTCTTAGCGAGACCACTCAAGTCGCTTTGCCGAGACTGGAATCCCTTTAAAGTGTTACTGATGTCCGCGTGCAGGACATCAGCGAGCGCATAACAGTCTGTGTGAAGTGAGGCGAAGGATCCGGACCTCACTTCGCACTATGGTGAATTCCCTCGTAAGTGGTAAGTGGAGCTCAGTACCACAATAAAAAGATTCTACAATATAAATACAAAGAAAAAAAAGAAACAACAACAGCACTCACTCTTGGATGTGTGCATTTGTAAGATCCTAAAAATGGAAAAATAATGGGAAGCTCCAAAATCAGGTTGATTGGCATCCTAAATGTCAGCCACCAACTGTACATCACATGCATATATATCATATTGCTATCCTGTTTTTATAAAAACCCATTTAATGCTTAACACAAGCTTAAACTGTGATGTGTTAAACTGTGACAATATATTCTTTTTTCATACAGTTTCAAATTATGAAAGTTCAATTTTCCTTGCTAGCCTTTCTAACCTACCCCCAAAATGCACTTTCTCTACCCAACCAGCCGTGAACATAAACAACGGAAAAAATTTCTTCATCTTGCCTAGGTCTTGTAGATCTGTTGCTTAGAGTTCTACTAAGAATCCCAGTCCCTGGTATAACTAATATTAAAAGACATGCATACAACAGGTGTGTTAAATCCCCCCACATTTAAGCTAGAGATGTCTCCAAATTAGCATCTCACTCTAACAGACTGTCAAACATTTCATATTGCATTGTACTTTGAGTAGTTATTATTTAGACATACCAGTGGCACACAGAAAGCAGTTTTTCTTTTTCTTGCCAGCCTTGCATACATTTACAATACTCAATAGTCTTTCATCATTTGGGGTGAAAATGTCCCTTTGCAGTGCATGTTTGATGGCAGTCATTTTTATCCAGTCCTTATTTCATACTACGGAAAAAAAAAAACTGTAAAACAAAGAAAAAAAAAATCTAGTTTCATCTTAAGATTCTGACAGTAGTCACAAAAAACTGGCAATTTTGTACAAACATTTACATTGACACCTCAACATGGTGACATACCATTTTCGCTACATTCATTACCTTTATAATATTTAACGATTGTGCTATCATCACTGTTTTTGCCACTACTATGTGACAATTCCCTCCGTCATCACAACAATACACTGTTTAGTTAATATGCATAAATAAATTTGCCACATTACAGGTGAATTTGCTTCAGGAGTTGAATGTACACATTGATAAATGTGTTTCTTAAGTGTGCAGGGCAAGACTCCCAAAGAGATATCAAGTTGACGAGCACTAATCAAAGCTGTATTGTGCCATCGTTGTTTGAAAGGAACTAAAGCTGCTACTGAAGTTATACATTTTGTGAGTCTTGAGCCTTTTGTTACATGAAAAGTGTTTCAAAGAGACCCCAACACTATTGTCTTTGTGCCCCTGGTGACACTTGCTTTAAACAGGGTGACCAACAAAATATGCAAAATGCAAGGTTACATAGTTTCCTGTACATTGCATTTTTTTTCTTCTAACGACATCGTTAAAGGCGCGTGGTGGCATGCATACATTTATTAGGGCTAATAATATACTATGTAATAAGAGGAAAGCCAAAGTGTAAACGATTGTTGTGCTGTGTTTGAGAATGGCATGACTATACAGAGCTGATCTTCACAGCAGGCCTCCCAGGAAACCAGGGAAGGGATAGCTGGAAATGTTTGTGTTTCTGGCAGTGAACTGAACAAACACAGTTCTGGATCTCTACCTACTCAAGCCGAACACTGAATCGTACCAATGATTTGCACTTACAGCTCTTGTGCCCAGCTCTTCAGCCGCACCCAAGCTTCTCTGTCCCTGACAAGGGAAGGATGCAAAACAGAACTACATTTCCCAACAAGCCCTTGCGAATTGACACGGAAGTAGAGAAAAAAAAAACAGGTTTTCAAATTGATTCAACTTTATTGTACAAAAGGCACCGCTGGAATAGTTGCCTTAGCTTTGCAGCTGAATGCGAGAAGGTTATTTCTTCAACCTTTACTTTAGCTGCTCATATTATCTAAAAACAGGGATTAGTTAGACTTTCACATTAAAAGCACGTATTATTTTGGCAGGGGTATTGCATGATGACTGCATTTATTTCTACACTACTTAATCTGTATAGAGAATTGTTGTTATTGGGGCACTGATTCCAAGAAAAGTATTTGTTGTTTTTTTTTAAACACTGTATTAAGTTTTAAAAAAGTGGAGAAAACATTTGCTTTAATTTAAAAAAAAAAGATACTTTTTATTTTTGTAGAAAAATGTACTGATACCAATGCTATCTTACTATATAACTTTTGTACAAGCTAGATTTATAACAGATATCGCTCCAAAGTCTGCTGCAAACTATGGCGCTATGGACCAATAATGCAAAAGATGATCGAGCCTGCTCTATTTGTCATCACTCTATAGAATGATAAAGAAAAAACAGACACCTTAACAGGGTAGTAATTTAATAGTAATCCTATACAAGCTGCATTTACAATACCGTTTTGATATAATAGAAATGTATAATAACTATAAATTATAATACCGAACGTGTCTCTGTGAAATTAGTCAAATGAGGATAAATCTAAATTTAAAAAACTTTGATAGTAAGTGAAAAGGGTTTTAAGAGTATCCAAGATTACAAATGTAAACCAGAAAGTAAATGAGTGATTAAAAAAATTCTACTGAACTCAGTCTTAAGAATGGCATTTGTCACCTTTTTCTTTTTTTTTAATTTTAGGCTAGAAGCTCCAGAAACTGGTTGATAACAAAAGACCTGGTAATAGAAAACAGAGTATTTTAGTCCTAACTCCCTTAGACTTCTTTGATAGAAGTACTGACTGCCAGGAAGAAACTGCCTAACTCAAGTCACTCTTAGCTAAAGGTTACTAAATGAGGGCATTGTTGGAGGGCACTGAATTAACTGCACTGAAGTAACTTACTATTTTGAAATCATTTTATAGTGATTTTAAAAACATGTTTACCTGAATTCCTGACCAACCCTGCATATGGGAAATGTATTGGTTAGTCATTCACACTTCTTTTTCCTGACAGGTTTGAATGTTTCAAATGATCCTAATGGGTTAAAATAATGGCTGTTTCTCTGTCCACTTTCTGTTTGTGCTTCTGTAAAGGTTCTGGTTTCACATTGCTCTAGGCAAGGTAGGTTCTGTCTCATCAGGGGGTCCACACAGTCACTTAAAGGTCAGAAGTCACAACATTTGCCCTTTCCTTGTCTTATATTCAGCAAACTCTGCAATGTGATGAATTTTCAATTAATTGGGATGCTTACTACAATAGCAGACTTTCAGAGCTCTTTGCTTCACTTTGCCTGACTGTGCACAGGTAATTTACCTTTTCATCAAGCCCAGGAGTCTGTTGAACTAGCAAAATCGGCAAGGTGTACTGTGTGTCATTAGACATTTTTGCCAGATCAAAGTGATGAATTAGTGGCCAATGGCAGGGTTTCTACTGTCCAACTGACAAGAGATTGTGTCCAACACCATTAGTTTGTTCACTATGGGAATCTTCTGTTTAGTGACTAAGGCAGTGATTTTCAACCGAGGTTCCGCAAGGACAACCCAGGGGTTCCGCGACACACTGGTTGATGGCATCATTACCCGGCTCATCATAGAAAGATCGCATCGATCTCTCTCTGATGAGCCAGGTAATGATGCCGATAGCTAATGATTCGGCCTCTCTTCCTGCTAACAGTGATCTGACAGCGATCACTGTTAGCTTGGACAGAGACCGCATCATTACCCGGCTCATCAGAGAGAGATCGATGTGGGCGACACCGCCCCTCAAATAGATTGTGCCCTGGGCAGTCGCCCACATCGCCAACGCTAGAACTGGCCCTGATCACTGTTAGCAGGGACTGAGACTGCATCATTAGCAATCAGCACCCTAGAAATCACATAACGCGCGTGACATCACTGACATCTACATACCCGACAGGTCACAGAGGGAGGATCCAAGGCTGTGATCTCTCTCTGATGTCTAATGATGTGGTCTCAGTCCCTGCTAACAGTGATCACATCATTTGCAATCAGCATCATTACCCGACTCAGAGAGAGATCGCATCCTTGGAGCCTCCCTCTGTGACCTGTCGGTTATCTAGACGTCAGTGACATCACGCGGGTTATGCGATTTCTAGGGTTTCCAGGTTTCTAGGGGTTCTGCCAGAAATGTTATTACATCAAGGGGTTCCCCTGAAGAAAAATGGTTGAAAAACACTGGACTAAGGAGTAGAGAATTTGCGACATGGGGGTTATTCACTAAGGTGCGAATTCTACTGTCGAATTTGCAAACAGCAGATTCCCATAGTAAATCTGCTACAATTTCCCCATTGTAAAGTCATGACAATTTTTGAAAGTTAAGATTGTGACAATTTTCTCATTATAAAGACACGACTGCGACAGTAGCAGTCTATTGCAACTGTCTTTATCTAGCAAATTCGCACCTATATGCAACAATTCGGACTGTAGTGAATAACCCCCCTTGGAGTGTAGCATATTGAAGTGATGAGAATTCACTTTGACACTTTAATTCTCACTTTGAAAAATAAGTTCCTAAATCCTACAGAAGTGCAACCTACAGAGCTAAGATTTTAGTTATATCTTATTTGTATAAAAATAGCCAGCAGGTGCTAATGTGGTATATTGTAGTCTAATTGAAAAAAACAGCCGATTCTATTAAGGCTGGGTTCACACGAGCGTATGATGCACAGCAGAACAGAAAAGTTCAAGAATATCTTTTATTCCAAGGAGATCTCCCTCCTTATTGCTAAAGAGGTGACAGAATCTTTAGATTGTATTTTCTAATGAACAGTGCCTCCAATCTTTATATCATTGTCTGGCTCATACTGTTGTCTCCTTGTTTTACTAAGGAATAAGATGGTAAATAAAAGATAATGATTAACATCTGTGCTGGGCCCCAATAAATATGGTGGGTGGAGATCAATAGTGACTAGTTTTCTCCAGAATAAAGCAAATCATAGTGAATTGTATGTTGAGGGGAACAATATGTGGGTAATTACCTTCTCCCTAATACCTTTGTGAAAAGTTACAGTATAAATATTATGTCATTCCACAGTCTGAGATGCTCAGGGGAATATTCACTAAAGTCCGAACTGTTGCGTATAGGTATGAATTCACCAGATAAAGACAGTCGCAATAGGCTGCTACTGTCGCGTCTTTATAATGAGAATATTGTCGCAGTCACGACTTTATTATTGGAAAATTGTTGCAATATTAACATTAAAAAATTGTCACGACTTTACAATGGGAAAATTATTGCGAATTTGCTATGGGAATCCGCTGTTTGCGAATTCAACAGTCGAATTCGCACCTTAGTGAATAACACCCAGAGTCTCTATAATAACAAGTGATAGAGTAATTTGAGATAGAAAAATACATACCCAAATTTTGCTTCCTAGCAGTCCCAAGTAATCTTTTAGATTGTTTCTTAGTCAGGACTTAATAGCAATGTGTGCATGAGCCATAAGATGTGTGTTGGATGTTTTTTTCAAACCAAACATGAGTACAGGTTTTGCAAATGAGCAAACAAAATTGCTAGGTATAAATGCTAGTCTATGTTGTAAGCATAACACAGGAATGCAGAGGCTATCTAGAGAGAAGAGAGGCTACTGATTGTATCACACAGGTACATTTTTGTTAATGAAGATCAATTACAATAATGTTTTATTTGGCATTCCAAACACTTTTTCAGGTTTTCTTTACCAGGTGACAGGTGCACTTTGAAATCACTGACTAAAACAAAATAACTATGTTTGCGTTAGTGTACATCTGGCCTTGATCTGATAACAGTGTATACCTAAGTATGAACCCTTTATGGTGCCCACAAATTTCTGCAGCGAGAACATCCAGGTTGCAATACACACTGTGGCAGATGGTGCAATGCTAACTAAGAAACTAGCATCAGGGTCAGGCTTAGGGGTGAATTCACCATTCAGCGAAGTGAGCTCCGAAGCCTTCGGCTCACTTCGCAAATGGTATTATGCGCATGCTGATGTCTTGCTCGTGGACATCAGCATGCGCATTAAAGGGATTCCCATCTCGGCGAGACCAAAAGAGTTGCCTCACCGAGAAGGGAATCCCTTTAATGCACATGCTGATGTCCGTGCGCAGGACATCAGCATGCGCATAATACCATTTGCAAAGTGAGCCGAAGGCTTCGGAGCTCACTTGGCTGAATGGTGAATTCCCACCTTAGTCTAGGTTCAAATAACAAGATTTGGACAGGAGCAGTGCTTCAGCCTTACCAGACTAAACTAAGAACCAGCTTGGGTGCTTGATGTCCAATCTGCCAGCTATTTATAGGCATGGCAGGAATTTAGTTTAGTTCTGGTTCATAAACCTACTGTGACTATGATACTGCCAATGCAAGAGGTCATACAATTTCTGTTAATGGATGATTTTTTAACCACTGGTGGTACATGATTTGAAACCCCTGGTATGTTGTGGAGGTTTAATTCTCCCTATTGTTTAAGCGCACAAGGTCTCTAACATATCTTTAGCTATAGTGTCTTTGTTAGGATAAAACATGTGTTTCTTCCTTTTGATGCAATAAAGAAAGATTAAGAAGCACATTTTAGAATTTTCCATTGCAAATTTTATGGGTTACTTACAGTGGTATGCCCCTGATTTGTAAGCTAATTGTGACACAGCTATACGTACTGAAGCTACTATGGTTTTATGGGAACCAGCAAGTTGGCAGTAAGTATCATGGGGGAATTCACCATTCAGCGAAGTGAGCTCCGAAGCCTTTGGCTCACTTCCCTGAATGGTGAATTCCCCCCCAATATATTTGAGGAACCCAGTAATGATAATATACCCTACCATGGCTATTTTTGTTTTGTACACATCATATGTATTACTGCTGATGACATGTATCCAACTAGTTACATTATCTTTTTCCACTAGTGCACAGAAAATATACATTGTTGTGAAAAGTCAAACCATCCAAGAGATATACACTTTCCTTTATTATTTTCTGTGTAAATACACCCCTTTTATAAATTGTTATATAACATTTTTTTTTCATAGTGTGCAGTAGTGTGGTGTTAAAAGTAATTACCCAACTTTTAGGTAGATTCATTCAAAGTTATGGGAACCCCAGTGTTTCATCTGCATCAGATTATTATTATTTAGTCTCTGGAAGAGCAGACTTAACTAGAGTAATGAAATGTGCATTTCTTTTAAGTGGAAAACCCCTTTCTATCAGTTATTTCCAATAACATTTAAGTGAAGAATATCAAAGACTTGGCAGATCCAGGGGGTTATTCACTAAGATGCAAATTCAACTGTCAAATTCGCAAACAGTGGATTCCCATAGCAAATTCGCTACAATTTCCACATTGTAAAGTCGTGAACATTTTTTAATGTTAAGATTGCAACAATTTTCCCATAATAAAGACACGACTGCGACAGTAGCAGCCTATTGTGACTGTCTTTATCTGGCGGATTCACACCTATACGCAACAATTCGGACTTTAGTGAATAACCCCCCCCCCCCCCCCCCCAATGTTTGAATCCAAATAATCTACACAGTAAAATATTTTATGATAACAACAGTACAACTTCTTTTAATTTCACTTGTAATTTAATAATAGTAAAGTCTTAATTCTTCTGATCTATTTACAGAAGCAATTTCACATTTTTTCTCCAAAGTTAGAAATGTATTTACAGTTACATAGTTGTTTAAAAAGAAGCAAACAGTACAAGGACTTAAGTGCATGATGGCATAATATAGTCCACACTGGGGATAATCCATTTTATTTATTTATTGATAGGATAAAGATTGACCAGGTCTTGTAACCCAAAGCATCAAATCAGATGCCTACTTTCATCTCTACTAGAGCATTGAAAGGTAACTGTTATCACTTTGTCACTTATATTATGCTTAAGTAATCAAGCCCAATCAGGATCAATATGTATTGTGGTGTAGCTAACTAGGAATTCATTGATTTTTTTTTTTTTTTTTTAATATGAATTGCTGCTTAGACCACCAGCTATTGGCCCTATCTCTATGGGTTGCCTATTTTTTTCATTTCTTCTTTTTATTTTTTCAAGTAATATTGTATCACTTAGGGAGGAGGACTTAAAGCCAGGATGTATGAAAAGAAATATCTCAGTCCTGTTTCACTTGAAAATACTTTCTGCCATGCTATAAGCAATGATTATCTTAGAACATTGCACTTTTTCCTAATTTGTTAACTTATGTTATCATTTGTTCTTAACTTTCTATTCCAGGCCTTTCCAAGATTCAGTTTTAAAAATCTCTCTGGGAGGGTTCAGTGACCCTCAAAAGCAGGTAATGATCCAAATGTCAGACTAAAGGAGAAATAACAGGAGGTCAAACAAATACGTTTTAGTAAATTATGGGAATATAGTCTCACATTCACTTCAGTCTATGGTTGTGATCATCGGGAATAGGAAATAGACTTTTACAAATGACGTCTATCCCCACTTAAGAGTCAGTTGAAGAAAGACTTGCCCATTCATAGAATATTTCTTTTTCTCTATAGTTAATCTGATCAGATAATCTGCCTTTTAGATGGAATAACCAGGAATATAAATTGCTGTGGCCAACACAGAATAACTTCTGTTTCCTTCAACAATTTTTTTCTCTCTTTTTGGCAATACATGTCCCTTAAACTATAAACTGGTAATATACCCTTCTAAGACACATTTATCCTTTAATAGTCGATTATATTTTTACAGTTTGTTATTGTAAAAGTTTGTAAATGACGCAATATGGTATCCTCTGAGTTCCCTTTAGCTCATAAGTCGCAGGAGATGTTGGCACTTTATAAATGAATAATGATATAAATGAATGACCATATTAACCATATCATAAATGAATTCTGAAAACATTTACATTCCAAATGGACAGGATGGTGGCTCAGTGGATAGCATTCTTGCCTAAATATGTACAGTACTATCAGAGAAAAAGATTGGCCTGATCTAGTAAGCTAAAGAACCAGTCAGTTTGTAAAAATAAAACATCTTGAATATTATTTTGTGATATAATAGTTTGATTTTGTCTAAATCACTCTTGATGTTTCTCCCCACAGAGTTTATTAATGTTTGAGTTCACAGATTGAATAGGTCTAGCATCTCCACTCTGCATGCTACATAACTACGTTTATCAGTCTTGCAAAAGAAACAAACCAAAAGTTGTCTTAATACTACTTTACTTTAGTCATGACCAATTCTAGCTACCTTCAGATGTATTTTAAACCCTAGGGAAAAGGACACAATGTGAGACACAGAAGATTTGAAGCATAAAAGCATATTCTCACAAGCACTAAGCAGTCGCCATTATTTGAAGACCAGATCACGCCATCTTCTATGTAGTTAGAGTCAAAGTTTATAACCTTAATATCCCGTTTGGTGTAAATTGCATTTAGTTTTATTATGCTTCGAACAAAAGAATATTTTGAGGCACAGCTGAAGGCCTGAATATTGCAGATTTCCTCAAACTTCATATCAAAGTGTGCATTGTCCTGTAAGTAAGATAAGATGAAAATAATATTTGTTTCTTAATGAAAATATACAACACATATAAAAGAAAAAAAAAGCATGCCAAACAGATTTAAACTGACATTCAAATGGACATAATGACAATGCAAGGAATATAATTTTCCAAAATTCCTAATTCTTACTATCATATAAAGAAGAACTAAAGTTACTAATACTTTTTTATTCCATGATTTAGCAGTGGATAGGCCCACTTGATCCTCTCTTTGCTTACCATGAAATCCAGTGGAAAGGCATTCATCTTTGCCTACAATGTTGGTCAGCCATAGTCCAAAGGATCATTAAGTTAACAATAAAGAGGCCTGTCTTTCTGCTTGTTGGTACTTCTGCAACTCAAAGGAGGTGGGCTCCGTGACTAAAGTTACAGATCCTACCTGATAGAGAACTGGCATTTTTGTAATCTCAATGACTATGGCAGACCAAGCCCACTTCATTGCTTGTACTTTTTTGATTCTGTATAATTCTGTTTTTGCTGTTTGTAAGCATTTTGAATGGTTGTGACTTAATGAATACTTTGTTGCTGGTTTGAGATATTTTGTTGATTTTGTTGCTGGTTTGGCTTTATACAATGATTCTTGCTGGTTTGGCATTTTAACTAGTTTTGACTGTTTGGATGATTAGTGTATATTTTCTTTTGCTGGGTTTATGGCTTTGTTAAGTGGACACATTTCATGACTATCTGCATATTCATTAACACTCCTACCAGACTATATATCACTTTCATTGTTAGCGAAAACTTTTCAATTTTGATACATAGGGGGAAGTGAGAGCAAAGCAGAGGGGGGCATCAGGAGATCTTAATTTGTCGCAATGCACCACATGACCATGACATCATGATGCCACATAGCTGCCCCCTTCTAAATATTTCTTTGGATGCCTATAGAAGGTAGCAACATTAATAACAACATATATCTACTGGAATGACTAATAAAATGTTAGCAATCACAAATGAAGTTGTAGATTTAAAGAAGAACTAAAGTCTCCTCATAGTTCACATTTGGTCATTTAGCCTACATGCCAGAAACACAATAAACCCACAATTTTCCCTCCCAAGACACCTACTTCTGTGCCTATAAGCTCCTGAAATTTAAATCTAGAGCTGAAGGTTCTATAAACTAGTATATATAGAAATCTAACTCATGCTAATCAATATGTACACTTTTGATAGACAGTTAAATGTATTCTAATTTTCTCTTCTTGATTAATACTTTAGATGGCTTGACACTAGGGTAGTGTTGGGCTGGCCCACAAGGACATAGGAAAAAGCTAACAGTGGGCCCAGGCCTCAGTGGGCACTTCTAGAATTTCAATCCGCACCATGGCACATTTCTTAGGGTAGTGTAAAAAAGGTAGTTGAAAAAAAGAGGTATACAGTATTCTGGTGGGTCCCTGCATGCCAGTACATTTCTGCCATAGAGCTTTAAAAATTTATAGCTATTATAAATGTATTATATATGGCAATCAAACTTGTATATACTAAAATAACTCTAAAATAGATTGTATAAAAATAAATCAATGTAAATCACATTGGCAATTTCAAAATGAACTTTAGAACTGATTGTAAAAATAGCAGAAGCAAATATGCCCATAGCATATTGTGACAATTTTCCCATAATAAAGTCACGTCTGCGACAATAGTCTCCTTATAAAGATGCGACTGCGAAAGTAGCAGCCAATTGCAACTGTCTTTATCTGGCGAATTCGCACCTATACGCAACAATTTGGACTTTGGTGAATAACCCCCAAAATGTATGGCCTTGTCATAGATTAAAATAATCTAAGAAAAAATGCAGGCAGTAATAGCTCTTGACAGTACTTAAAGTAAAAATTTCAGCATGTAATATTAATCTGATATTCTTTGTCATGAAACAGGTTTAGACATTTATATTTAATATTAAGCCAGGGCCAGGAAATCTTAATGTATTAATATTTCTTTAGATTTTAAGCTCTACGGGGCAGGGACTTCCAACCTCTTGTGTCAACCATAAGCCGGCACTCAAAGCGATGTATCCTTGTGATATTATACCTGTATTCTGTAATGCACTTTTCCCATGTCTGTATTATATTTGTATTGCTGAATTGTACAGCCCTGCATAAATAAAATTATATATACCTACCGTGCATACTGTTTATTCACAAGAAATATCCTAAATTATGCAAAAATGCAAAAGGTGGGTAGAGCAGAAATATTGGCCCTTAAATTACAGTACAATAATAATAATAATGATGTGTTAATAGAAATTCTCCTACTTACTGTATCAGCTTCTTTCCCATCAATAAATTCCAGGTCCTTAAGCAACCACATCTCTGCTATTTCATACTTCTCCTCTAGGAATGCTCTATAGTGCTTCACCAGACATACATAAACCTCCTGCTTGATCACTGTAAGAGAGAACAGTGTTGTTACCTGATACCTAGGAGAATAATTTACACATTAATCAATTGTTTGCCATCTGTTCACTCTCCAGTCTATCTCAGGGGTCTGTTTATGGTGTGAAATTGAGCAAATGGCTTTTCTATGTATTGATGCCCTCTAGATATAATCAACTTCCAGTTCCCTAACAATCACATTAGTGAGCAGGTGCACAAAAAAATATGATGCCTAACACAGTTTCCATGTATTAAAACAATGTTTATGGTCATTCTGCATACAATAAAATAAAAGATGATACAACTGTACAAGTGCTGTATATTTTGTGTTTAATTGTAGGACATGTGAATTGAAAGCAATTATAAGGCACTGCTGGACTTTTGATATTGGGGTTTCTTTGCAGGACCTTGACTACCAGACTTGTGTGCCATTAAGTCTGTGAAAGGCATACTTTCACAGACTTAATGGCACACAACCACACACAACAGCAGAGCTTGGGCATGTAACTATGTATCTACATCCAACATCTACATCCCTATGGCACATATTTAGTAATGAGCAAATGTTCCGCTATTCAAGTCAATTCACCCACTGGATTGCTATGATAATATAAGATATTTATAATTATATCAACACAAAACTTAAGTGTAATAAAAGATTCTGGGACTGTATTTCCTAGGTTGTGGGAGGGGCATGATATCTGATGGCAGCCATTTTTGCATTGAAGCTATTTTGTCATAATGTTGTAATAAAAGTATTTTTTTTAAATGTGCTTACTTTATAATTTGCCAACTCTTAAGTAGCATATGACATCTGGTTCAGTGCATTTACATTTCAAAATCTTAGAAAACACCATAATTTGCAATCTTTTTTGCAATGATGTACTTCATATGTACATCAATGCAATAAATAGAGAAAATATGATACACATATGTAATTTCATAAATAAAAGATATGAATTTTTGTCAAATTAAAAGGTAAATTAACGCAACACATTATAACAAATATGCCCCATAATTGTAAGTACAGAATCCCATAGGGGAAAAAAAATGTAGACTTTACAAATACCAATTTTACAGTATAGGGTATATTTTTGCTTGCATTGCCTTTCTAACATATACTGTAGAACAACAGATTCTACTTTTATCTGGAAACTCTAACCAGCACAACAATAGAGTTGATGCACACTAAACATATCTTTTAAATTACTGGGAAATTTCTTGTTTCTGTAGGAACTGAAGCATATTTTAATAAATGGATTTCAAAATATAATTACAACATTACTATGTTGCAAATGACTATAACTGCTTGATATTACTGGTTTATAATCTATTATTCACATGTGACTATAAAGCCGGATTTCAGTACCCATTACTGCAGTGCCCTGATGACAAACACTGTTGGCTCATTCATAATTTATCATGTTTGAATGCTTATGTGTTATTAGAACAGCTGAAGTATAATATTCTGCTCAATAAAACAATTATATTATTTGTAAAAATTTGCCAAAACAAAACTTTTAAAGAAGCATGACAATCTATTGTTGCTTTCCAAAATAAATACGCGAAAAGGAAGATTTTGCTCAAATGCACCCATAGCTGTCTTGAGAGAAGTAGAAAAACTAAATATAATCAAGACAAGAAGCAGTAGGCCCAGACAGTGTCAGATTGCAGCATGTTGGTCCACTAGAGAAGCTAAGCTAAAGGGCCTACCAGCTACTCAATCATAATGTTGTTGAACAGACTACTGCTCCAATATCAATGCTGCAGAAATAAGTAGGGGATACAAAGCCACAAAGGATTGTAGGATATAGTTACTAGTGGGATTAGGTACAGTGTATTAATATGTAGTACAAGTAAAATATGGAAGGACTGTCAGTGTTTAAAACCAGTGGCATGAGGATGCATAATACATTACCATGAATATACCTTCATAATTAATTACCACAGTTATTATAGTAACATAGTTTAGTTTAAAATGCTGAAAAAAGACAAGTTCAACCTATTTTCCTGCAATGTTGTTCCAGAGGAAGGTAAAAAATCCATGAGGCAAGAGCCAATTATCCTCATATTAGGGAAACATTCTTTCCCTATTACAAATATGGCAATCAGAGTAATTCCCTGGATCAAGATCCCACATCTAGTTTTCTAATACCCATTACTCGTAATGTTCTTACACTGAAGAAAAGCATCCAAACCCCTTTTGCACTCTTTAATGGAATTAACCATGACAACGTATTCAGGCAGAATGTTCCATAGCCTCTCTGTTCTTACAGTAAAAATCCCCCTTTACCCTACACAGTGATCAGTATTGCTACTCTGAGATGAGTGTGCACTGAGTATGATTAGGTGTATACTACTGGCAAATTGGGATGCAGTGTGCGGTATTAGATTTGTGTAATACTAGTGAAATAAGGCTGCAGTGGGCAAGATCATGTGTGTGTACCTATGTGATTACAATGTTATTAGGATAAAATAAATAGTAAAAGCTGGGAGAGTGAGAATAGGGAGCAGTGCAGAGACTACAGCAGTGGTCTCCTACCTTTTCTGGATTGGAACCAGTCCCCCTCCAAGCAAAGGTTTGACGGACTGTGAGGGTGGGGGCCGGGCAACTTGTGTTGCCAGCCTTATGATAGTGATGCACTTCCTGTGTGCACATCAACACCATGTGGTCCTCTGCCAAGAAGTCCATGGACTTCCACCAGTAGACCCCTGGTCTACAGTACCAATTAAGTTATAATGTAGTGAGTCGCGTTTCTTAATAGTGAGGTTAGGGCTCAGGGAGCTGTGTACAGTAACAATGAGGTTAGGGTGCAGTAAGCAGAGCACAGTACCTGTGAGGTTAGGATGCAGTAAGCAGTGTACAGTATCAGTGAGGTTAGGGTGCAGGAAGTGGTGTACAGTTCCAGTGAGGTTAGACTGCAGGAAGCAGTATACAGAATCCATGATGCTAAGGTGTAGAGAGCAGTATGCAGTACCAGATAGGGTATGGAAAACAGTACTGTACAATACCAATGAGATTAAGATATAGTGAGCAGTGTACAGTGTCCATTCCTACTAATACCCAGACATAAATTCAGAGTATCCTCTGGCAGGCTAGTCTGACCCTTGGCCCAGCACAACAAGATAATTATTTCATAACCTTCAATTTGAGAAACAAATGCATTAATTCTCCTGAGTTGGCAGATTCCTTAAATAGTACTAAGAGATTACCAGTGCCATTGCCAACACAGAGCCTAGACACTGACCTTACAGGCAGAATTGTAAAGAAAAAGCTATAATTGAACCTGGCAAATAAAAAGAAATTGTTAAAATGTGTAAAAGAACTGATATTGGTTTGTGCAAGGCTGGGATTGAGTTTTATGGACTGATGAGTTTACATTTGAGGTCAAAGAATGAAGGACGTTAACGTCTTCCAATTGTTTTCTAAACCTACAGCTGGGTGCTAAGGCTAGGTTCACACATGTGTGTTTTTGCACTGCATATTAAGAAACACGAGTCTAGAAAAAACAACGTATTTCAGTCCAGCGTATTTTCTAGAAGCGCGTTTCTATTGTACTTACCCCACTCCAGTGTGAACTCCCTCGGCGTTCATGGCTCCTCCTATCTGGCCGCATTTTGTGTGCAGTGTATATACGCCGGCAAAAATGCAAGGGCCAGTGTTCTGTATGCAGTGTATGCACGTCATATGTGCTAATGTGGCCAGAACAATGTAAGTCCATAGGTTTACATGGCGTGGCTTTTTTTGTTTTTATGTGTGGTGTATAAATGACTGCTTACAAATACTGTAATTATCTAAATCTATGGTTGTCACTGAGTGGAACACAGCCCAACTCAAATCAATGTAAATAGGAAACTGTGCACCCCTATAACTGTAAGACTCAAGGTCAGCCCTTGTTTAGTAGGTTTAGTTATGTACTGAACTGACAGATCCAGAAATCAAATAAAGAGAAACACAGTTAAAGGGGAACTGTAGTTAAAATACATCTTTACATATGCTTTACTATGCCTTAGTGAGAAGTGTTTCTCCCCAGAATGTTTTCATGTATTTCACATGACGCAGAATGATTGAGTTGGCAGCACTGATAAAGGCCCACACCAGGAAATGTGTGTTTGATGTGTACTGGACAGTTTTCCATGAAAAGGTACCCTGCTTACTACTTAGCACATGAGCACAAGTTACCTTTCCCCCTGTAAACAAGCTTAATTTTTGCAGTCAAAAGTTCACCACACTGCTTAACCAATAGCAGTCAGGCAGCTTTTTCTTCTCAAGTAAAATGTCAGTTCTCAGGTAAACTAATTAAGGAAATCAAACTGTAAGTATTATTTCTTCCCTAAACCTTTTTTTAATTATTTGTGTCAGCAATTGGCTTAATATAAAGGAGTTTTATATTTATGTGATTTGTGCAGTTATAACAGCGCTATAGTGTCCCTTTAAAGCAACTCATTCATTTGGTTTACATGTTAGCGGTATACATATACAGATGTTAGACAAAAATACTGAAACACCTGTCATTTTAGTGTGGGAGGTTTCATGGCTAAAGTGGATCAGCCTGGTGGCCAATCTTCATTAAGGATTAACTGTGGACGCAAGAGGAAGCTGTCTGAAAGGTATGTTCGGGTGCTAACCCGGATTGTATCCAAAAAAACATAAATCCACGGCTGCCCAAATCACAGCAGAATTAAATGTGCACCTCAACTCTCCTGTTTCCACCAGAACTGTCTGTCGGGAGCTCCACAGGGTCAAGATACATGGCCGGGATGCTATAGCCAAACCTTTGGTCACATGCCAATGCCAAATGTCAGTTTCAATGGTGCAAGAAGTGCAAATCTTGGGCTGTGGACAATGTGAAAAATGTATTGTTCTATAATAAGTCCACCTTTACTGTTTTCCCCACATCCGGGAGAGTTACAGTGTGGAGAAGCCCCAAAGAAGCATACCACCCAGACTGTTGCATGCCCAGATTGAAGCATGGGGGTGGATCAGTGATAATTTGGGCTGCCATATCACGGCATTCCCTTGGCCCAATACTTGTGCTAGATGGGCACGTCACTGCCAAGGACTACCGAACCATTCTGGAGGACCATGTGCATCCAATGGTTCAAACATTGTATCCTGAAGGCGGTGACATGTATCAGGATGACAATGGTTTTATGAACATGAAAGTGAAGTTGAACATCTCCCATGGCCTGCACAGTCACCAGATCTAAATATTATTGAGCCACTTTGGGGTGTTTTGTAGGAGCGAGTCAGGAAACATTTTCCTCCATCAGCATCACGTAGTGACCTGGCCACTATCTTGCAAGAAGAATATCTTAAAATCCCTCTGATTACTGTGCAGAACTTTAATATGTCATTACCAAGATGAACTGATGCCATTCTGGCCGCAAAAGAAGGCCCTACACCATACTAATAAATTATTGTGGTCTAAAACCAGGTGTTTCAGTAAAATGTAGCTGGAAGCAGAAAAACTTACTTCCTGCTGAAACAACACAATGGAATGAGATGTCAAAAATGTTTGAATTTAAATATTGAAGTGAAAAAGGATACATGATGTATAAAAAAAACATAGTGGAATACCCCTAAGTCTCATCCATTTTGTATGTAATGGTTTATACCCATGAATAAGTAAAATCTACATTTTGTTGTGGAGGGGGAAGTGCAGGAATACTTTTGCTTGTTTTTTTTAACTTTAAGTTTGCATATTTTGTTACTATTTATGGAATAATATGTATATAAGAATTATATAAACATTTAAAAGTATATAAGATATATATGTAAGAAAAAATTTCTTTGCAATTGTAGCAGCACTTAGCATCACTAGTCCTTCAATGAAAAGGTGCCTGTGCAAGGGGCTGTGACCACCCCTTATGAAATATACATAAACTGAAAAACGCGGCGCTCAAAAATGTAGCATCCTGTATCTTTATTAAGTATTCATCAACCAAGGGCAACATTTTGGACTTAAATGGTACTTTCTCAAGTCCATTTTATTGGGTTTGAGAAAGGTCCATGTAGGTCTCAAAGTTGGCCTTGGATTGATGGATTCTTAATAAAGACACAGAATGTTCCATTGTTTAGTTCCATGCTTTTTCAATTTATATATATATATATATATATATATATATATATATATATATATATATATATATATATATATATATATATATATATATATATACTGTATATATATATATGTGTGTGTGTGTATATATATATATATAATGTTTAAGGACATTAGAAGCCACTGCATGGTTCTCAGACATGGGCCTAACAATTAAATGCTTTATTCAGGTCATGGAACTCATAAGTAAGTTTGAATATTTCACTGCAAAGGTATAATATTACTTATAATATACCAGTGAACTAGTAGATGAAAGTTTATATATATATATATATATATATATATATATTATTCTATTATTCTACCACATTTTTTAAGTCCAGTAGTACATTTAAATAGCACTTTTTTTTAACTTGGTTATTTGATTTTTGCACAATTCTGGTGTTGCCCTTTCAATGCAGTAGCAGTAACTGAACAGTTGTATATAAAGCAGGGACATGCATGCACACATTGTAGCCCCGGGTCTCCTTGATACATGAACTTTTTGAAAAAAAATAAACATAAAATATGATTCATGTTATGATGTAAATCTGATTACTCAACTTTCAAACACCACAAACAAGTCATTTTCATATGAAAAAAAAAATATCTGTTATTAGACCTTTTTTTTCATTTTTGTTCATCTCTTCTTCACTTAACAAGCGCATGCAGTGTACACATATGTTTGACCATAATTTGCTATTCTTTACACTGAAATTTTGAATTTAATAATCTGAACATAATCCTGCGGCTTCTTTTTTTATTTACGTGTGTAATGTTCGAAAATAATGGCAAAAATAGATGAAAATTAGTAGTCCAGAAATCTCTCGCAGTGTCATTGAAAGATTTATATTACATCAAAGCATGAAAGATATAGGATTCTCTATCTCCCCATTTTATATGATTGAACAAGTAACCAGCAGTAAATACCTAACTAAAACACTGTTGCAATATACCTTTTCAAGCACATTTAGAATATTTCATATTGTAATTCCTGCCTGTGAAAACTATTGCTTTATTTTATAAAAATAAAAATGTGATAATGGCACTGAAGCTACACACAGAAATAAATTATAGTCGCTTGCTCAAAGACTATGGACTGGTATATAGAACGATACATACCACATTATTCCTTTAAATAAAACGGCTTCATATAGTTGTGTGTAACTGTCCCTTTAACACAACTTGTCTGATCGGCTTGGCACTACACCTCTATTTGCATTTGGCAGATTTTCAAAAACTGAAAATTAAATAAAATTGCCTACTACATTAGTATACTTCTGCTGCTATTATTATCTAGCTCCATAGGTGCAATCCCACTTAGCTACAGAAGGTATTACTGCTTTAGAATATCAGAATAGAATATCTAGTAAATCGGAGAGCATTATCTTGACATTATCGGTCTGCATTAAATATAGACATTCAGTTTCAGCTAAACACTTAACTTAAATTTCACATTGTATTTTGCATAAAATGTTTTTAGACCTCCAGCTTGCTAGTTAAGTACATATATTCAGAGAATAGTTTAGAAGTAAATATTTAGACGTGTTTGTTTTGTCTTAAACTTACAGATTTCAAAACAGAATGATTAAAAGCAGACATTTTAATCCAACATGCCTTTTAGATTTTTGGCAGTTTCTTTTTCTGTAAAACATCTATTTGAAAAGCCTTAAAATATACTATTATGATTAGTGAAGAACCTCTTTCTCCATAAAGAAAAAATAAATATATATTGCATATTACCTGATGTACATAAATAATACCTCTCCTTGAAATCAGATTTTGTTTCGATGAACTCACACAATGTATGTCCCTTTGGCTTAAAGAGTTTCTTTTCCATATCTTCTTTTAACAGTGATGACATATCCTTTCTGGCCTGAGCAGATTGTTGAATGTAGACTAAAATCATCCAGATTCTTAGATTAATATGCACTAGATGGATATTTTGATTTCCAACCTCGTTCCTCTGACTTGCTTCTCGGGCTGTTAAGTAAAAATAACAGAAGCACATATACAGTTGGTATTCTTAATAGTGCCTTTGGAATCCTCTTCCCAGTGGTGAATGCATTCTCTTTTCAGAGCTTCTAAGTTCCTTTAACCACTGAAAATTCCATTCTCCATCCAGATTTGCATATTTAAAGTTAGGTAACATTAACACTATTGTCATCTGTAGAGATTTTTTTTTAAACCCCAACATAAAACAAAACTTGTTTAGGCTCCATTACAACAATCTGTTAACAGCTATCTTGATTTATTGATTGCGACTATCTTCCATTAAGACTATTATTACAAGTAGCAAGTGAAGGCTAAACACTTAACGCTTCCCACAAGTCTATATCAATGACGTTGCCTTCAAAATAGGAGCCAGACAATTCCCAGTTCTAAACCACTTTCTAAATCATGCAGTATTCCCTTGCATTAAAGCTGGGAGCAATGCTTGATGAAAAGAACAGTATTCATTTATATACGTCACTATTTTAGAAGATAACATTTTCATTTATACATGTCACTGGTTTATCGGATAAAATTTATATATTAAATGGCTTGTTTAGTCATTCAAACAGCTTTTATTGTAATGGACACTTATGCAAATGTGCTACATACTTTGCAAAGCTATCATAAGGTTCATTTGCTAAGGAGTTCTTGATATAATAATCTTACAAATATTTCTCTTTGACTTTTTTTTCCACAGACTGATTCACTTTTTCTCATCCGAGTTTTTCTGACTTGCTGATGTAAGAAAGAAACCAAAGTTTCAAATAATTCAGTCCATGTGGAAGCTAGTATGAAAATGAGGGCACTTTGTGGGCAGACAGGGGCATCTATAAATATTGGTTTGGTTGCACTGTGATAACTGGGTGTACAACTTTGCTGCAGTCATGTATTTAACATTATCCTTTGGCTGAAGTACAATATTGGTTTGTTTTTGCATTCGTTATTCATATTAGACAATTTGCAGAAGGCTGTTATTTGGGTAGTGACAGAAGCATCTTGTCAAGTTAGTATTCACATTGTAGTAGAATAGTGATGGTTTTATGTCAGTTTTATAGGTACCGTTAGTGGTTGTCCAGGAGGGTGTAATATGTCTGGGATATAATAAATAAATTCTTAAGAATTTCTTAGAGGTGGACCTGTGGGGTTTTTTTTGCATTTACCTGAAGCTTCATCATAGCAGCTGTCATCTCCTCTCAACCTTCATCTTAATCATTCCATCCCTAGGTTCCTGCTATCTTCCCTGCTCACTACTCTGCTTTTCTACATCTAATTGCAGTAGCACTGTATTGTGGCCAAAACCAAACCTGCAGAATAGTAGTAGATGCCAATACTTTGTACCATGCACAGTGATAATCATCTGCTGGACTTTCTATGTTCTGTGCATTGATCAAGTTTGTGACCTTTTCCATTACCCTTGAGTTTCAGGTGGTTGAATTTTTCTGTCCTAATAGTTTATCCATATCATCTCTCTGAACCAATTTTCTTCCAATTACACAATATGTAAATAATATTTGCTTTAATTCAGTTTTTATAAGGATGGCTTGGTTTTAAGTAGCTATATTCAGGATTAGATGCAGTTACTGGCTACAGAAATTCAACCACTCCTTGACTGTTTCAAGGTTGCTGTAAGTTGAAGTTTCTATGGCACATGAATATGTATTATTTAAAGTTCCACATAAAATAATTGGATTATATAAGGATTTGTTTGCAAATATGGCTGCAATCAACAGAGAGAGACAATTCAAATCAATAAAAATCAAGAATCCAATTTTAAAGACAACATATTTATAAGTATTATGTCAAATTAACTAATGTGCAATAGAATTCTTTCTTTTTTTGATGCTACTGGTTGTTTCAGCTACAATGAAACATGCAAATGTACTACCAGCGTAATGGTTTGCCATTTAATCACACTGATGAATTTAATATATTATTGTTTCCTATTTGCAAATGACTCACTTGAACTGCTAAAACTTGGACCATGACTATTGCCCTAAATATGGCCAACTTGTTTTTACATCAATTTATTAAGCTTGTACACATCTGTCAGTAAGTGTGCTTATACATCTTTAACTGGATTTGCCAAATTAACCCATAAATAGGTATGGTCCTTGTAAATTTGAACTTTTTTTTGGCAACGTTTTCAATGACATCCGTTAACATATGTATATATCTGCCACTAAGTTATGCAGTGCTGTACAGTCCAACAAAATAATTATAATACAGGCAAGGGAAAGTGCCTGCCTTGTTGTTGCAGATTATGTAAGAATTACTTTCCACAAAATAATTTAAAGGGAGTCTAACTGCATCAAAGAAAATATTCATTTAGGAGTAATATTTTAGTTTGAAAACAGTTTATTGTATATTTTGTTAAAACAATAAATACAGTCATTAAAAAGTTGTTTTAAGAGCCTGTTTTATGACTGTTGGAAAGCATGGATACAAAAGGTATAAAGCTGCTGGGTGCCTGCAGTTAAAGTTACATGCAACCCAAGAAGCAGTTAGAAAGCAGGAGCAAATAATTGTTTTATCTTTTGAAGCAGAACATGGATTTGCTCATGGGCCTAAGAAATGATCCAGTCTGTCCAAGATGATCATTGTCAAATCAAATAATTTCCTCATGTCTAAAAGAGATTATCCTGATCCAAAATGGAAATTTGTTGTAAAATGTGTTTTTTAGCCACTAAAGGGGCTGTGGTCAAGCCAGTATTTCTAAAAAGAGCAAAATGGCAGATCAGATCTGTGCTTGTCTGTTCTGTTTTAGTGATGCTAATATGCCTAAACAAATCATTGCTTGTTCCTTTATGAGAAACTTAGTATATGGTAAGCAATTTTTAAATGTCTTACTAGGTAATGTAATATTTTTCTTTCTCAGGGATATCACAAATTCTTCAATATGACTAATGACTTCATGTAGCCTATGCTCTGACCTTTTAATGCGGCATAATAAGGGTCTCCCTCAAAGTCAGGAAGTCCTTGTTGCTTAAGAATGTGTGAGTGTGTTACCCAGGTAATCAAAATATATGGCTATTTCCTCACATCTGTTGCAAGCAATTTCTTATGTAAGAACTCCCTTTTGCATCTGTTGCTGGTAATAATAATAGCATAATGTTAAAGTAATATTGACACCATTCTAAAGATCTATGAAAGTTAACGTCTTTTTTTCTATCCCTTTTTGGAGTTAGCTTCTTGGAACTAAAAAATCATACATAATATCTGTCATGTAGAGTCTGATAAGATTTAAGATTTCTATGCCCTTAGTTTTCTAAGAAATGTAGTTGGAAAGAGTCTGAGGGGGTTATTCACTAAGGTGCGAATTCGACTGTCCAATTCGCAAACAGTGGATTCCCATTGTAAATCTGCGACAATTTCCCCATTGTAAAGCCGCTATAATTTTTTAATGTTAAGATTGCGACAATTTTCCCATAATAAACTTGCGACTGCGACAATATTCTCATTATAAAGATGTGACTGTGACAGTAGCAGCCTATTGCGACTGTCTTTATCTGGCAAATTCGCACTTATACACAACAATTCAGACTTTAGTGAATAACTCCCTGAAAGTAGGCTGTACCATTGTGCTGAATTATAAAGAGGGGGCAAGTATATATTGAAGTAAATTGAACCCTTGGGAGTGAGCATTTCATTAGTGCCCTAAAGTTAAAAGGCTTATGAAAACTGTGGTGGGAATTGCTCAGATGGTATGGGCCCTGGAAGCAACCTTTAATCCATTTTAACCCAAACCACTGGTCTTTTAATCTCCTGAAATAAGCACCAGATTAGAAGAAGAAACAGAAATTAGACAATAAAGATTAAACCAGCTATTTCTACAGTGCATGTTACATTTATTTATACTAATCACCAAAATATAGCACAGCATAACATCAGCAGTTATAACATAACAAACATAAACCATTATGCTCAGTTATGCTGTGGTTGAACAGGACTTTTTGTAGAGACCAGACAGTATAGTATATTCTGTAGTGTAAAGTATATATAGTATAGTCTCAGGTATCCCTGAAACATGCAATCCAAGAAAGCTTTTCCTCAGGCAGAGAATCTATGGTGAGTTCCCTGTCTTAGACACTGGGGATCCTGAGTCCTGGATGTCCCCCAAGTTCTCTAAGGTTGTCCCTTTACTTACTGCTGGTGATTGTGCAACCATGAATGATAACAGTAAGGAAACTGCTGTAATCAGGTAACTATTGAGTCAAAAGAATTGATTACCATAAAATATTTTTGTGTAATTTGACACCCCATAAAATAGGTTGGTTATTGATTCTGAAAAGGCTAAAAAAATTTTTCTATAGTTTTGTTACTGAGTTAAAAAAAGCAAAAGTTATAATTAGTTCAAGTCAATGCTGAGTACTCTACCATTAACATGGTAATATGACTACTAGTTGGTACAGGTGCATTTCAGTCTATGGAAACTATGGGGGTTATTCACTAAAGTCCAAATTGTTGCGTATATGTGCGAATTTGCCAGATAAAGACAGTTGCAATAGGCTGCAGTTGCGTCTGTATAATGAGAATATTGTCACAGTCGCGAGTTAATTATGGGAAAATTGTCGCAATCTTAACATTAAAAAATTGTTACGACTTTACAATGGGGAAATTGTAGCGGATTTGCTATGGGAATCCGCTGTTTGCAAATTCAACTGTCGAATTCACACCATAGTGAATAACCCCTACATGTATCTCATATAAAAAAATATTTGCTTCCATTCACATAAATAAATCAAATATGCAAAATCTCTTGATTGGGCTGATTTTTACATGTCTGTTCACTAAACATTTATAGGAAAATAAAGAGTAATTTAGCACTTTATATTAATGAATATGTTGCCTTTTCAAATATAATAAAACAATGGCATTAAGGGGATGTGATATTCACAGCCTAATTCACCGTTGTGCGAAGTGAGCTGCGAAGCCTACGGCTCACTTTGCAAATGGTATTATGCGCCTGCTGATGTCCTGCACGCGGACATCAGCGAGCGCATTAAAGGGATTCCAGTCCCGGCGAGGAGGCTCGAGTGCTCTCGCCGAGACTGAAATTCCTTTAATGCGCTCGCTGATGTCCGCGTGTAGGACATCAGCGGGCGCATAACACCATGTGCGAAGTGAGCTGAAGGCTTCGCAGCTCACTTCGCACAATGGTGAATTAGGCTGTCAATGTTCGGGGTAAAATGTGCAAATGAAACAAATAACTATACAAATGTAATCTATAACTGCACTATTTTCCATGGCTTTTAGCTACATGGCCACAGTACCCAGTTGTGGAAATCCAGAAGTTTGTGCATGAGATCAGTTGGAGCTACACTGAGTTTTTCATCGATTCAGTAACATAAAAAAGACCTAAAACATCACACTTTTACATTTCCTTTACATTTATAATAAAAAAATGTACCCAGTTTTATTAGCACTGGTGCTAGATATTACCACAACCCTTGAAACTCTGAGATTGGTATTGCTATATTAAATGAAACCTGAACCAAAGTGTGTATTTCCTGCCCTCTTCTGGTTTGTTGAATGGACTGTTCTGGAGAGAAGAACAAAAGAAAGTTTTTATTCATGATACTTTCCACTGCTAAAGTAAAACCATTGTCCATTAGAATGGCCATCACTTGTAATGGATAATAGTAAGAGTCATTATGTGCAAGAGTGTTTATTGCAGACAATGAAGCTTTTACATTCCACTAATGTGATGATGTTGTACATAACTTTGAAATATAGAATACTCTGAATAGAATCCCATTTCAAATATTAAACCTTCCTCTTCTCAAAGGGGAAGTTCAAAATTGCTGTTCAAAAAAGAACATTTAAATGTAAATACATTTTTTGGCAAAATACACTTCTATAAAAGGGTTTTTTTTTTAAAGAAAGAAGCTGTATAGTTAGTATTCCCCCCCCAAACTGCTACCAATACCTTAATTTTCCTCAGTGTGTCAGTACCCATTGGTTACTCTCGAACCAATTGAAAGTGTGCCTATTTAGGTGAACATCACAGAGAGACTGGAATAACAGTAACTGCACAACTAGTTTCTTTGAAAAAGATAAGATAAGACTAATTTGCAAAAATGTTTGTTCACATTTAAAAATTTTTTACATTGACCTTGAACTTCTCCTTTAATGTTGGTGCAGTCACTCAATATATGAAGCTGACTCCTGCTGATTTTATCAGTCCAAAGTCTGCATCTTCTCCAATGTTTCTTTAGGGCTGTCCTTCCTCCTAGGCCAAGATTGTCTTCGTTGAAATCAGAAGACGAAACAACACTTTTCTACAGCTTTCCCTTTAGTTTCCCCAAAACAAGTCGCATCTTTTTACACTTTTGGCTGAGACTTTCTTGTCGGAATCTTTGGCATCTTCCTCATCTCTACAGATAATCTGAACCCGCTCCCTGATATAATTATTGTGTCTTAAAGAGTAGTTAGTCCTAATTTGACATTTTTGATTCATTGTGATTCATTTGGCCTAATTTCATTATTGATCTGTTGAAAAAAATTTGCATAGTTAATAAAAATCAAAAAAATAATTTGAAGAAAAATTGAAGAAAAAAATCAAAAATGAAATGAAAAAATAGCAATTTTTTAAAGAGCAATTTATCCTTACAATGCAGTGATAGCAATAGCTATTGCTGCACTACTAACGGCCCCTATTGTGGGGGTCCTCCTAGACCCTCACCTTTACCCCCCAATACCTTTACCCCCCAATACTCAGTAGCGAGCCTAAATAATTTATTTATAATAAAACATATTTTTCCCATAGCAGCTGCTATTGCTGGACCAATTCTATGGTTGCCGGTGTGATACTGTATTTTTGAATGATTTTTTTTTTTTTTTACTGTTTGTTGATGTTTAATGTAGTTTGTGGGTGGTCTTTGTTGTTTAGGCTACCCAGTCTCAAATGTCTTTGTGAAATTTCCATTTGGAAATCTGCACTGGGCCCACACCATATGCTATGGAAATGGCTTCTTTCTAGCAGCTGAGGAAGCTATGCCTCCCATAGGTCCAGTAGTAGTTGCCTCTCCTGCCTCTGTGGTACATTTTTCCTTGCTTTTGTAGGATAAATGTAAAAGACTACCAAGGTATTGCATTTACATTTTTAGATCTGTTTGATAAAAATAAAGTATCCAGAAATAGGAAATTCTCTGTGCTAGGATCGCCCTGTAGTAGTTAAATAAAAATCTATTCTGTAGGGAACCCTTGTCTGTCTAGTTAAGTCTATGTGCATTTCACATAGCTCTTCAGCACTTAATACTACAGCTGATACTGAATTCTTGTAGTTTTATTGGGTTGCTACATGAGACAGCATCATTGACCTATTCAACTTAATAGTCCTGCAGGCATTGAGTTAAATGAAAGAGCATTTTACAGGAACTTCACTGAAAAAGAATAATGAACATATAGCACAGTCACCCAGGCTACACATACCAAGGGAGCAGTGAATGAGCAGGTAATCCTCCCACTCCTTCTCTAAACTCTATTAGCATAAAGGATATTACACTAGTGAGTTAAGTTCATAGCAACTCTGTGTTGTTTTCTTTAGAGATACAAAAGACTGCAGGATGAGTGAAATACATATTTCTAATTCTCAGGTAATAGCTTAATTTTCTGCTCCACTTAATTTACTAATTCTTATAGTTAGATTGTACCTCATTGAATTTATTTGTCTCTTTAAACTGTAGGGAAGATGCCAAAGGTTCCTTCGGTTAGCTACTAACATCAGGCATGTTTGCGGGATGCTCCTGAGCTTGAAAAGGTACAGTATTTCTGAAGGTATTCTACAGTTATTAGATGACTGATTCTGCACATTCTTCTGAATCTGGTCATTCTGCACATTGCACATAATGGATTAAATTACATGTTAGTTGGACTATGTCATTTGTGCCATAGTTTACAACACTAGAAAACAAATTTCTAGGAAAACATTAAAATTGGGCAGGTGAATCACATAGAGCTCAGTTGACAGACCATATGTGTAGGTCATTATGACATCATTGTTATATGAGATTTCTTACTATAGGAATGTGATTTTGTTCACAAGAGCATTGAAGTACACTGAAACAAAGAGTTAATATTATCAGCCTATCTGCTTAGAGGCTTAATCCAATGTTCTACATATTGAATAGTAGTCTAGAGATTTTATTTACATAAACACCTTTACCACCTGTACCTGCCCAAAGAGCAACATAGTAATAATAAGAAGCTTTGTGCATCTTTTGACCTCTTATACCCCTTCTACACACACTTCCAGGTAATAAGGCACAGAGGCAAAAGTTATGTTGAAAATTGTGAGATTATTTTATTAATAGCTAAATTAGCAAATGCAAAAAACAAAAGCACATGATTAGCCCTTCAACAATTCCCTTATAAACCACAATCTTGCCTATAATGTTAAACCTGATAAAGAAAAATAAATCTGATAAAAAAAATCATGGCACATGTTTCTGTGAAGCAGCAGATGCACCACAACAAAAGATTCATGTATGGATAGAGACTTTATGATTGGATAGAGACTTTATGTATGGATAGAGACTTATGTTTGGATAGAGACTTTATGTATGGATAGAGCAGGGGTGGTGAACCTATTTGGCACGGAGTGCCAAAAAGATGACGTCACTCACCAGCATATCACCTGAAGTGCCGGTGCTGGTGAGTGACATCATCCTGCCTGCATCAACGGAGGAGAGCTCCCCTGAGAGCAAGCGCTCCTTCAGCGAAGGCCACGGATCCGGC